>PYST01000063.1:0-80195 GCA_003049485.1 Ophioceras dolichostomum
TTCTCGCCCGACGGCCGGCTGGTGGCGTCGGGCTCGGACGACGCCACCGTCAAGATCTGGGACGCGGCCACGGGCGAAGAGAGGCAGACGCTGAAGGGCCATAAGAGGGGGGTTAATTCAGTAGCGTTCTCGCCCGATGGCCGGCTGGTGGCGTCGGGCTCGGCCGACGGCACCGTCAAGATCTGGGACGCGGCCACGGGCGAAGAGAGGCAGACGCTGAAGGGCCATACGAGCATGGTCAATTCAGTAGCGTTCTCGCCCGGCGGCCGGCTGGCGGCGTCGGGCTCGTACGACGACACCGTCAAGATCTGGGACGCGGCCACGGGCGAAGAGAGGCAGACGCTGAAGGGCCATACGAGCATGGTCAATTCAGTAGCGTTCTCGCCCGGCGGCCGGCTGGTGGCGTCGGGCTCGTACGACGGCACCGTCAAGATCTGGGACGCGGCCACGGGCGAAGAGAGGCAGACGTTCAATGTTGGCAGGCCTCTGTTCAACCTCGAATTTAATGCTACTGGGTCTTGTCTTCTGACAGAAGCTGGCGCATTCAAAATTAATCAGACGATTTCCGGTCTACTACCTGTCGGATCGTCCAAGCAAAACAGCCCACGCAAAGGTTATGGAATCAGCGGTAATAGAGTTTGGATTTTACGTGAGTCAGAGAATTGGTTGTGGTTGCCGCACGAGTATCGGCCAACGGGATCGGCTGTTATGGGGTCATCAATTGTGATTGGGTGCTCATCAGGACGTGTTTTGCTTCTAAGATTTACGGAATGAGCAGTGGTTCCATATTCTTATCATATTTTTTTTCTTCTCTTTGCCCATTACGGGTCGTAGGGGACGCCGTCAATTTATATTGTTTGGTTTTCTCAATTTTGTGAGGTGCAGGGCACTCAGGTCAGGTTGACTCGAGCACGGTGACGTCAGCACAACCGGCCGTATGTCAAATAGCTCACTACTCGTCACTAGCTTTCCCCTCTTTCCTTTCATTCTCTCCTCACTCAGGAATCTTAAGTCCTTTCGTGCAGCTGATGGTGGCCTCGTGCCTCCCACTCTCCGCGGCCGTGGGCGGGGCAGGGTCAGGTTCGGCGCCGAGCCACTCTACTTCGTGATCGTGACAAATTTGTCATCAGTCAGTTCATTGTAGAAGCTTCGCGATCTGATGCAACGTCGATTGGAACACTAGCTTGCTAAGTACCAAGTTTGCCACCCCACGAGATAACTCCATAGTCAGCTCATCATTATCTTTTACAGGGTTGTAGAGCGTTGGATGCTGTTTCTGATGGGGTAGGTGTACGGTCTTCGAGTCGCCTTCGAGCTGGCAGGGCGGCAAGATAGACCTACCTCCTCAAGTGGCAGGTGTTGGAAGGCCCAGTGATCTCTATTCTAGTTTAGACCTCTTCAAGGCACAACAACGTCTCTTCCTCTCCTCCTTGTTCGACCCTTGACATCCATGGTCAGCTCATCAGTTATCTTTTCCAGGGTTGTAGGGTGTTGAATGCTGTTTCCGGTAGAGTAGGTGTACGGCCTTCAGGTCGCCTTCGAGCTTGCAGGGTGGCAAGATCGACATCCACCAAATCATTTCTCCTCGCCGACTTGGGTTTCCCCAATATTGCTATGCCAGCTGTTGTGGCGTGGCGTGGCTGACCGTGGCGTTGCGGGTCAGTGGCAGATAAGGATTCTGCCCAATGATAAGGCTGACCGCCTGGCCCCACCACATCGCAAAACGTCTATTGCCCCGACTGGGAATTGCTTCTCTTTTTCTCTTTCTTTTCCTAAGCTTAGATTTCACCAAGTTGACTCGTTTCCGGAGCCTCGTTTCCGTAGCACCTTCAATACCGTGACACAATCTAAGCTTCACCAAAATCAGAATTAGATCTCGACTTGACGACCCGCAATGGCCTTGCTGCCTGCGACACCCGAAGAGAAGGCTGCTCGCGTCGAGCGCGCCAAGAAGCAAGTCCGCTTTGATGCGGCCGATATCGCGGCCAAGCCCCGGCCCCACGATGAGCAGCGCCGTAGCTCCGGCCTCTACCGAGCGGCTGAGGATGCAGTGCACGGAGCCCGTTTCGTGCGGCCCGGAGAATCCGTTACACTCCCCTCGGTCGCGCCCGAGGAGGGAGGAGATGACGACGCGCTGGTGGAGGTAGCCGGCTCATACCAGGACTTCACCCGAGAAATACAGAAGATCAAGGATGTCCCTTGGAGCGAGGCTCGTCTCTTCGATGACCTCCAGACCAAGATCGAGGGCCTGGCGGAGCATTACGGCAAGAGAGAATCCCCGATGATGCATTTCAGCCCTTTGACCAATGATGCTAAGGCGGTCCCGGATATCGCCAAATAGGAGGGACAATTCGTAGTTGAGTCCTTCCAGAAGCTCGTCGAGAAACATCCCGACGCCATGTTCACCGAGTTCAAATTCTGGGATCACGCTTTTATCGCCGCCTGGGATTCGGCATTAGAATTGGTCAAGGTCCAACAAGGTCTTCTGGCGGACATCACCGTCCTTCTGCAATGGGGACACCATTTCGGTAAAGCGGTGGCGGGAGATGAGAGTCTAGCTGATCGGGTCGCCCTGCGCGCGGAGCGTGACGCGGCTATCAAATACATCCAAGAGCAAGCCACCAAGTTGGATGATGCGGCCACCAGCCTAGCTAAGGCCTTGTCGTAGCAGGATCAGGACCAAGACCAGATCAGGGCCCTCAATGCGACCCTGGGCCGCATGGAAGCACGCGTGCGTGAGGAGCGTGAGGGATCGGCCCTCACGGCCCAGACTGACCACACCACCCGCGGTACCAAGCGGTCCGCCAAAGTCCCCAACCCAGCAATCTTCCACAACGAATCAGCTAAGGACACAGTGTCCTTCAAAGCCTGGCATTTCGCCTTGACCGGCAAGCTGACCAGCAACGGCGACTACTTCGAGTCGGAGGCGGCCCAGATTCACTATATCGTCGGCCGTATGGGCGGAAAGGCGTCCGCGGCCATCTTTCCCTACGTCAACCCCAGCAACCCCGACCCTGTCACTGATTCCAGCATCTTGATAGATCAACTGTGGAACGAATATTCCAACCCCAACGTGCGGGAGGAAGCCATCGAGAAGCCATCGAGGCTTTCGACCAATTGAAAATGGGAAAGACGGACGAGTTCTTGAGCTTTAAGAACGAGTTTTTCCGTTTGGCCGGCGAGGCGAGGAAGCCCAAGTCCGAGTGGAAAGCCTAGTTCCACCGTCGCCTCAATTCTCAACTAATCCTACAGCTCATCGGTAAGAACGCGGACAGGTCAGTGTCTTTCGACGACTACGTCCGATATGCCCAGGAGGTGGCCCACGGCCTGAACCTCGTGAACAAACGTCGATCTGTGACAAGAACAAGTCCACTTCAGGAAAGAACGGCGGCAACCCCCAAGGAAAGTCGGGAGGACGCAGCCAGATGAGCGGAGGCAACGGCGGCGGCGCGGGAAGTGGCGCCGGCCCTTAGGCTGGCGCCAACAAAGCTCTTTCCAACAACCGCTCTCGCGAGGAGATCAAAAAGATGTTCGAGCAAGGCCAGTGCTTCCACTGCGGTGAGAAGGGCCATCGCAAGAGTGCCTGCCCGAAGCGTAAGGGGCTCGATGAGGCCAAGGTAAACGCCATCCTTGACATGTATGCCTCGGGTGGGAAGGTCAACTGCACTTCGAACAAGGAAACCCTGAATGCCAGCGACGACGGAGAGGAGTCGGAAAACGAACAGCCCTGGGGAAAATAGACTCCCTCCCAGGGGAAGTGTTCATGATTGGTGGGAATGCGTGGACGGTGCCAGAGGTACCTGTCGATCTTCTTTCGAGGCTGCTGGGCGGGACGCCCATGCTTTGTACTTCAACGGTAGAGAATAATAGAAGATCATTGACCTCGCACCTCAACCTTCTGGACACGGGAGCAGACGGAACGCTTTTCGTCAGCCTCAAGTTCGCTCGAAAATTGCTAAAGCAACTCGGTTGTCAACAACTGTCAGGATTCAAGCCACGACTAGTCGGTAGCTACAATGGAAAGGGATCGCAGATGGTGGACGTGGCGGTCGTCGCCGGTCTGACAATCCAGGGGCGCACATATTCCCCCGTACCCCTTTTGGTGTTGAGGGGCTGATATACGACCTGATTGTAGGTCGCAAATGGCTGTCGGAACAAGACACTTGGGTGTCACGGGCCTAGCCCGTTCCCAGCCATGTCTGCTGTGTCACGTGCCTACCTTGGCCGCATCGTTGTGCCCATGACAGCACCCACTGTGATAGTATAGCTGCAGCGTGTGTCCAATGGAACCAACAAGGAGAATTGGCGTCAATTTCTTGCATCCAAAAGCACCCGTTTTCGGCCCTCCGCTCTCCCAATACTAATCCGTATGACTGCCGGACTAGTTTTGGCAGCCGGACTAGTACTCAGGTGGGTGACCACTGGGGAATCCCTGGTGTTGTATGTTTTTGTCTTACATTTTTGCATTGTTCTCTTCTTTTAATCCCTTCGCATTTTTGGCACGAGTAGAGAGAGCGGAAGTAATAACAATCGAACGGTCATCCATTTCGAATGCGAGATTTGAAGGTTTTCATATGATCTGAACGCAACACAGTTTCGGCGCAAGATAAAAAAAAGCAAAAAAAAAAATCCACCTTTACTTACACCTACACTGCTGCTAGCCATACAGCATTGGCAGCGACCCCAACTGCAGCCGTCTTGGACTGTCTCATCAATCTCCTATACTCCTCCAGCTTAGAAACCCCGACGACCACGAGCTCCTCCACCGCTTCCGCGCCGAGGCCTTTCCTCCACAAGCTGATAACCCCGTTCATCTGGTGGTCGTCAATCGCAACCGACACGACCAGATCGTCCGACTCGTCCCTGACCTCCCACGACGCTTTACCGTACGGAACCGTGCCCGTCGCTTTCCAGTGCAGACGACCGAGTCCGCCGTTCCCCAAGTCGTAGGAGTTACCTGCCCCAGCTCCCTTGATCTTGATCTTGTGGCTGCCATGGCCCCCCCCGTGCTGGAGGAATTGGACCTCGGTGCTGGCTGATGGTATGGAGTGAAAGTCGATCGTGGCTATTTCCCGCATGCCCTCTCCTCCTGGTGCTGCGACGTGGCACTTGTCTCCCCAGACCCCGAGTACAGCCTTTCGAGTGACTTCGTAGCGGGGCTTGCGGTCGCCTTTGACGCCTAGGATCCGGCGGTGGCCCTCGAGGACGGTGTAGTGAATCTCTAGAACAGGCTGCTCACCACTGCTGCGTCGCGGGTCTGGGGTTGCGTCCTCGCGGACAATGAATTTCTCGAGCCAGGCTGGGGCCATAGTGGCTATATGCGATAGGTAGGTAGGTCCGGTAGGTATCTTAGGTCGTGCTTGCGCTATGTCCACTGTAATAAAGCGTGTATAACAGTGTTCTTAAACAAAATATCAATGAAGTTTTGTTCTCTGCAACCAAACCGCCCAGAACGTGTAAGTAAAGCTCGTTGTTTTGCTACGAGGAAGGATGGGGAGCAGGCAGTTGAATGTTCTAGCAGTTCTCTCTTGTTTATAGATACAATCGAGTTTGATACACATTCATGTTGTGAGCTCTGAATGGCGTCGACGTCGGGACGGGCTCCACTGGCACCAGCCCCTCGGGCTCCATTGTTGCCCGTCGTGGGCTGCTGCCATGCTCGTATAAGTGGGTAGAAAACGGCAACTTGAAACTCGATAAGCCATGCATAGCTCATGCAGGCAGTCCCTCTCAGAAGGCAGTGGTGGGATCCCTCCAAGTCGTCCTAATTGAGGAAAAAATGATTGGCTCTTACGTTGTCCACTGTGGCAGTTGAGCTCGATTGCGACACTAATTGAGGGAGGGACGCCACCTATCAGCCGCAGCGTATGTAAGCCAGGCGATGCGACTCCGAGGTGATGGTGCTGATTGTTGACAACTCCACGAACACTCGGAAGAGAAGGATCGCCGCCGCCGCCGGCGCCTCCGGCCGCCTCAGAGCCAGTGGTTGTAACGGGGGCAGGAGTAGGAATATTGGTTCGACACGAATATTGGGTCCCCCAAAGAGACACGATTCCAGAATGCATCGGAAAGTTGTTTTATCTTGTCGGTGCAACCTAAATTGACTTCAGAGCAGAGCGAGCGAGCTATGTGAGGTAGCTGAGGCACCCGGCCGTTTCCAACAGACCGAGCGGCCCTACAGGGTCCGGTCGGCCGACCGTAGTCAGCCGGGAGAGCTCAACTAGCAGACAACTAAAGCCTTCAACGAGCATACTCTTACCCACGACTATCGGCATTGGCTCTCGTTGGCGCCTTCACAAAAAAAAAAAAAAAAAAAAAAACGAAAAAGGGGAAGGCTAATTTACAGTCCCTAGTGATGGCTACCCGCCTCCTGAGGCTGTTATCTGGGCTGCCGCTCCGTGACCTGCACGGTGAAAAAAAATGAGAGAAAGAGAATGAAAGAATGAAACGAAGAAAACGGGGGAAGAGGAAGAAGGAAAGTCAGAAAAAGAAGGAAAAAGAATAATAGAGAACGGCCAGCCGTGCTTGTTCCAGATTTTGAGAGGAACCAATTACCCACCCCGCCGGCAGGGCTACTAATTCAGACCAACCAACGACCTTCTTCGTATCACCCAGCCATCGTTGTTGTTTACTTCCCCCCTTTCTATCCCAGCCTGCTCCTCCTCGAGGGCTAGCTACTCCTTCCTCTTGCTCCCTTTCCTCCTCCTGCTCTCCCTCGGCGGCAAGTCGGCGGCGTCTCTCTCCCGCTGCGCCCTCATCTCGCCGGCGTAGTAGCGGTGGGCGTCCGCCATCTCGGCGCGCATGGCCGAGCCGACGGGGTCCGTCACGCGCGAGTCCCTGGCCGTCGCGCGCGCCACGGTCTCGAGCCTGCGGTGCGACTCCTCGGTGAAGTCGGCGCCCATGTCCGAGTCGCTCCCGCCCCTGGTCGGCCACCCCATCGCGGTCCTCCTCTGGCCGACGGAGCCCTCGGCGTCCCTCGCCCTGTCGTACGCCGAGCGGCGCTCGGGGTCCGCGAACTGGCTCGAGAAGTTCGCCGGGCGCGACCGGGCGTCGCTGAGGTTCGAGGTCGAGCCGAGGACGATCTCGCCGGGCCGCCCGCCGACCGAGGACGGGACCCTGTCGTAGCCTGCGCTGTAGACGTTGCTGGTCGCGACGGGGACGGTCTCGTGGGACAGCATCGACGAGGACGCCTCTGCCGGGGACGAGGAGAATGTGGAGGACGAACTTTGCGCCGTCCAGATCCTTGGGCGGACCCGCGGCGGCGGGTGTGACCGCCCGGCCGGCCCGGTGGTGGACGACGCCGAGGTTTGGTAGTTGTCTGGGTACCGACCTATGTCTGAGTACTCGGGGATCTCATGGCCATCCCACGAGGGCTGGCGCCCAGAGTCGACCGACGCCGGCGAGGAGCTTCGGACGGTACCTCCGCTCGTAAAGGAGCTCACGGCGGCTACGGAAGAGGGCGCGCTCGGACGCATGGTGTTCGGGTCGGGGCGTGGCCGTCTTGCGGTTGTGGTTCTGGTGACAGCGGGTCTGGAGCGCCGGTCCCGATCGCTACTGTCGCTGCTGTTGCTTCTGTCGCTGCTACCGCCGCTGCTCGCCAACAACGATTGCCTGGATGAGCCGCCCGACACCGTGTCGACGAACACGGGCGGCATGCCGGACGAGCGCCCATCGGAGACGAAGGACGTGCTGGCACTGCCCGCAGTGCTGCTCGCCAAGAGGGGCATATCGGAGTGACTGCTCCCCGCGGTCCTGGGGTACGCCCAGTGCCCCCCATCCCTTCCAGAGTCCGAAGACGAGTGGCGCGATGAAGTCTTTTTCCGTCCCGAATCGACCATCTTCAGCCCCTTTCTAATGTGGAACGTGAAGTGAAGTGAACCAGAGAAGCTTGAATAGGCGAGACTGCTGACAACCGGAAATGAAATCTCTGGGACTTGGTTTTTGTTCTACTGCTCCGAGGAAGCGAGTAGGCTGGGACGGGGAGAACAACAAGGAATTTATACACCAGATTTCCCATCTCCTCCCTCCCTCCTCCCTCCAAGCTAACGAGCGGAAAGAAATCACCTATCGTGGGCGCCATCCTGAGCTAACCTGCTGGAAAGAAGCACTTGCTTGGGATGAGTCCTCTACCAGGCCGAAAAATGAGGCAAACAAAACGTTTCAGTTTTGAAGGAGGGACTGGACTGGATATGAGCCCAACGGCGGCCGATGAAGCGAGCAGGAGTGATTCGCCCACCAAGCTAGGATCCAGCCCCCGGAAAGCCGACACCCGTGGCGCCCAGAGGTCGGGAAATCGGCAAACGCAGCCCTGTGATGTCAGTCAGATGGATGGATAGGTAGGTACCTAGGTAGGTAGGTGGCCAGATTGCCTAGGCACTTCCTTACATCATGGCGTCGACGACGGGCCTTTAGTGACAACGACGAGCAAAACGAAGTCTACCAAGGCAGGGCGGTAGGGCGGCCGCTGTGACAGCATGGTCTCCACAAATCCAATCGGGGCCGGCCCCGTCCGGAACGGCCCGCACTTCGTGGGTCACGGCCGAGGCTTCGGTTGGTCGGTAAGTCAGTCGGGTCGGTCGGGTCGGTCGCCAAGGGATCTCCAAAGGCCGCCAACGCAAACAACAGCCACAACAACAACAACAACAACAGCACCAACAACAGCCTTGCCGTTTTGAGTAGTTGCAGGAGCAGGAAGGCTGACGATCCCCCATCCCAACAACACGATTCTCGAACTACTATCTCTTCAAAACCCATAGGATGGTTCTGGCTCCAACCTCGGAAAATGTCAGGCCTTAGGGGCCGGACTTCGAGGACCCAGGGCTTGAGGCGCTGGGGCCAGACTTAAACAGCCTGACGACGAACGACGTGACAAGGCTTCGTTCCTACTGGGCGCATGGACATCCCAACACAGCCTTGGATCAGCCGGGGCGCGCGGCGGCCCGTCGCAAAGAATAGGAAGGGATGGGTGCGAGAAGGTTGCCTCTGCTTTTGGGCCGGCCTTGCTCACCTACCTCATCATGCAAAGATCGCAGAGCTACACATGCCATTCTGAAACCTCCCAAACCACATAGCTGCATGTTAGTGACCCGATAAGGTCAATCATAGAAGAGTAGAGATTAGGTCCTTCTGTTCGTGTTTGCGTGTGAGAAAAGGGTCCTGGTGGCCGCAAAATGCGCCCAACCGACCATCGACGTCATGTTGAGAGGTAGGTGGAAGAGGTATGCGAGTGAGGTGTCCGTCGCGAGCGCCCACTCGACGCACTAGTGAATGAGGATTATCCAAGGGGAAGCAAATGGCGGTGGTGATGATGATGATGATGATGATGATGATGATGATGACGAACGATCTACACCTACTACCAGGTAGGTACCCAGGAACATGAGGAAGATAAGGGCCCAGTAATCTACCTAGGTATTCCCTTGGGTGTGTAGACTAGACGTCGGGGTTCCATTTCCGGAGCAGGTACTCCGCCTTCCGACAAGCCGTATTGACGGCCGACCTCCTAGACCGAGGCACCACTACTCCCTTCGGAGGCCTACAGCGTCTTTCCTGCCGCACCGGAACGGCACCCGAAGGTGATCAGAGCAACACCAGAGCCGACTGGGTTCTCACGAGTTGTCGTGCCATCCCGCCACCGCTGGCCAAATGAAGCTGCCAAACATGAGCCGGTCGATCACCGTCCGCCCCCGGAGTGACCTCTGGCAAGTTGTTTCTGTGCCAAGGGTTGGACTTGAGCTGGTGTCGTCGACCGCGTCGTCGACTGTGACGCACTGCCCAACAAAGTTTTTCGCAGTCCCTACCGATCTAGACCTCGCCTTAGAGAGCCCGCCCGGGGTCGTGGCGTCCTATGCAGGTATAATTTGTACGTCTGCTGCTTCCCCCATTCTAGGTGGGTTGTTTGGTCGAGGCGTAGCTCCGGCCACCCAAGCCTCTCTCTCAGAGGAGTTGCCCACACTGGATGGATCTGAATGCGTTCTTAGGCTGGCTCGAATTGCGATCAACGTGCCGCCCGTGGAACTACCTGGAGCGGACATTCCGATTGAGAATCATCTCTGCGGCTGGCAGCGCGGCTGCTCGAGCAAGAGGACCTTGCCTTGTCCTGAGGTTTCGGGGGGATGTGTTCGTGCATGATATGATAACAGTACACGGAGATGGCCACTCTGATCGGTGACGGCTGCCTCAGCGGACGTGGCGTCCGGAACGAGCGACGAACGCAGGACTGGCTCTCTATTTTCTACCTACATTCTTGCACGCACCAGTGGCCAGTGAATGTCACAAAAGAGAAAGAGAGCACCAGTGGTGATCGACTCCGGGAGGAAGGAGCAACGAGACGGGGAACACTTTGACTTGACATTGGTGACCATTACGTAAGATACCAACCCTTTCATCAAACCAAGGCTGTCCTCCCGTCGGTGACATGAACGTCTTCGGGCTGAGCCAGCTAGTTGGTAGGTGCGCAGATGGTTGGAGGTGACCAAGAGAGAAGCTCTCCGTCTGAAGTCTGTTAGTCACACAAAGCTCATCATCAGACACATCTCAGGTAAGACACTTAAAACCTCGGCCGCGGCACTAGGAGACACAAAGTTTCGCCGGGCTCGGACGTATTGTTGACGCTATGCTCCTGGAGACAAGGGTTTGCTGCGAATCACATGCAGAACAGCGTCCTGGCCTATGTACTATGTATTTCGTTGTCCCTTTCATTTTTTTGATCACAGGATCTTATGTCTGTCCCACTGAACAACAGAGAACAGACGACACTAAACGCTTACTGCAAGAAAACCAAACAACATAGCGATGCTAAATTTGATGGACAGGGGGGAAACGAAAGAGAAGCGATAAGGAACCCATAACTCCCATCCAAGCAACGGGAGGTGGAGGGAGGGGCAGAAGACTGATTCCCCCTCCCTCCCGTACTGTCACGCCTTCCACATGATATCAGCCCTGGGACCCAAAGGAACGCGGTTGATGTTGGGTCACTCTTGCAGAACGCTAAGGAGGTCAAAAAAAAAGGATTGTGCGTTGATAAGCAGGCAAGGTAGGTGGCAGGCAAAATCACCTTTAGGGGAATCCCAGCCAGTTATATGTGTGAAGTAGGAACGAAAGCAGTGTAGTTGTGGTAAAAAGGGTGAAGAAAAAGAACAAAAATGTGGCTTAAGTGCTTCCTACGTAGGCCATAAAAAGGAAGGAGGAGACAAGACCCTCGAAAACCAAAGAGACACGCCCGCGTCCTTTCCAGTCTTGGTGCCTTTCCCCTATGTATTTCACTTTCCCCCCTCAAAATAGAAAAAACAAAATAGGAAAAGAAGGAGGGGGGAAAAGAGATCGTCAATCATGTCTTTTTACATTCTATATCCCACACCGAAGAAAGAGAGGCCACAGCGGCCACGGTCGATAGGGAGTAGGTAGGACACCGCGCCGCCGCCGAGATAGCTACCTAGGGGGAGATGGTTCCTCCAATCCCGCCAGTCCTAATCGCTTTCCCAAGAAAAGACAGAGACAAAGTAAGAAAAAAAAGGACGCAAGGAGAATATGGTGTGCTGTTGAAATCAAGAAGAAAAAAACCCTTTCCTTCCCTATGCTTCCATTTTAATCGATCGTCATCCGGCTCGGCAGCTGCGGCTTCACATCATGCATGCTAATCGAGTTCGCGTCCGGCTTCTCCTCGTCCCTCCTGCTCGACGAGCGCAGGTGGTCTTTTAGTCCGGAGCCGAAGTTGCTCATGCAGATGAACGCGTTCGCGATCGTCAGGATGATCAGGATGATCGTGAGCACGGCGAAGGCCGTCAGCGACTTGGCGACGGCCTTGTAGTTGTTGGTGAACCCGGGCTGGTAGATGCGGACGAGCTTGAAGAAGAAGTACGCGAGCGCCCCCAGGTACAGCAGGATGATGACGACCATCCCGATCTTGTTCTCGCGGCGCGTGAAGAAGGCGGCGAAGAGCAGGATCGCGATCGTGACGGGGATGGCGAGCGTCGTGAGGATGAACTCGATGTTGGTCTTTCCCGTGACGATGACCAGGAATTGGACGGTAAAGCCGAGGAAGAAGAAGAAGTCGAACTTGAGGAGGGCGATGTAGACCTGCGAGGAGGATAGAGAGGATTTGTGTGTTAGTTGGTGGGTGCACAGTAGCAGTGGTCGTCGTTCTTGAATAGGAGAGAAGAACAAACCTGGTAGTACAGGAAGCGCTTCTTCATCCTGTAGTCCGCGCCGATCTGCTTCAGGATATCCCACGCGAACTCCTGGTACAGCTTCCACGATATGAAGGCCATCACGATCGTGCAGGCCGCGATGATTGCCGGGATGGCCACCAGCAGGGGGCGGCAGTCCGACCAAAGGTCCTGGGGCGATCCGTGCACGAGACCCTTATTCCCGAGCGTCTCGATCGCCTCGCGGATCTGGTCGATCTGGATGGCGGTGTAGACCAGCATGGCCAGGTTGGCGACGCACACGCCGATGACCTGGATGGTGTTCTTGAGGCGCAGGGCGTCCCAGACGAGCACCAGCATGTAGAGGAAGCCGAAGATGAAGAGCGTCAGGAACGTCGGGATCGACTTGTAGGGACCGTTGATCTCGGGAGGGGCGCTGTCTTCTAGTGGCTTTAGGCTGCTTTGGAACCTTCCGAAGACGTATCTGTGTTATCGCCAGGAAAGGGGGATGAATTAGTTCACAGAGGTCCCAGAGGAGAGAATCATCTCATTATCATCACAGCGCCGCCATCTTCCCTCGCTCTTTCATCGTCTCTCAAGTCGGAGGGTAGAGAGGGAGTAGGTAGTAGCAGAGAAACTCACGATTCAAAGACCAGGCAAATGATTGCCTGGAACGCCGTGACGGCGAAGAAGGCGCGGGGCCATTTGGTTGACGCGAAGCCAAACATCCTGCCGGACAGCGACGACGATGGGTTCGACGGAGCGAGGCTTCTCCTCATCCTGCTCGCGTACGACGGCTGAGGCTGGCGGTACTGTTCCGCCTGTGGTCCGAAGCCCTGCGCGAAGCCCGGGTCTCCGGGGAGGAGCGACCGACTAGAGTTCTGTCGATGAGCCAGGGCGGGCGAATGTGTGATTTAGATAACGACTGCCCGCAGAGGGGAGTCGATTATCGTCTCGCTCAGGTAGGTAGTTTGGTTAGACTCTCTCCTTTCAGTCTCCCCGCCTTCCCTCTGCCGCTTTGTTGATGTTGTGAAGGGCCGATCGATTTCGGTAGGGACGATGATGGCCTTCTTTCAAATTGACTCGCTGATGGGTTCGCTGTCGCGCGCTCGCTCGATCGCTCGACGTCGCTTCGCTGTCAAACAAGGGACAGATGCGGGTGATTGATGAAAGTCGTAGATAAGGATTTCGTCCAGTCACTGTAAGGATTTCGCTGGCCTCAATCCGGGGGCCAAGGTCGGGTCGCTTTTGCTGGCCTGGTTGGTGTTGTTGGCCGGCACGCAAGGTGGGAGGAGGTCCTTGTTCCGTGGGTCTCTCTCTCCTTTTGGGTCCGTCTGGAAAATTCGGGTACTGAGCGAATGAGGTGACGCGTTTTACCGTATTTCGAAATTTTTAACCCCTTTCAAAAATTGTCGTCGATGTTAATCATTTAGTTGTTGTTCGCCGATGAGAAAAAGAAGAACAAACGAATGAAAGGAACACAAGCGAAAAATGAAAATTGCTGACGAGAGAAGAAAAAAAAAATAAGACAGAGAGGAAGAGTGAGTAGAAAAGAGGCAAAGCGGTCTGAGGGGTTTCGCGATTCTCTTAAGGCGAACTGAAACAAGGTGTTCGAAGGGGGTGGAGTTCGGTATGCTTGAAGTCGGGGATGCTTTGACAAGGGCCAGCATCCCAGTGGACAAGCTAAAAAATACCTAGCCAGAGCGGAGGGATACAAGAGGCAAGGAGACAGGGAGGGGAGAATGAGTGGGAGGGTGGCACACCACACCTTTCTTTGAGGAGAAAAAGGGGTGGGCTGTTTGTTTGATGCACGAGAGATGCAGGATGTGCGGATCCTTCAGGCCTTCAGAGGTGGCCAAAATGGCATGCCAAGCTGGGGGCCAGTATCCGTAAAACCGTAGAACTCCTGGGGGAGAGGTGGTCGATAGCACGACAGGTGCAGGCAGTTGCAGGCAGGAACAGAAGTCGATCGATGGTTGGAGGATATTGTTCTTTTTTCCCTCCCGGTCGTGTCAGGGGAACAGAAAGAGAGAAGAAGAGGAGCAGCAACGCAGAGGAACGAGAGAACTGATAAAGTCGACTGGGCGGCCTCGCTGGATGATGAAAAAAAACAAAAAAAACAAGGTAGGCCTCGATGGCTGTACGAGTATGTAGAAAAACCCCGACGGCAGAGCAAACTGCGGGAATGACTGGGCAAAAAAGCAAGAGGGCATCAATCAATCACTTGTCTTTCCTGCTAGTGGTGGAGTGCAGTAGGGCTGTGTTCTCAATGTGTTGTCAGGGAACGAAGGAGGGCTCTTGCTCCCAGCCAAGATGGGACGGAAAAGAACGGTCCAGAGAGAGGTACTCTCTGTTAGCGGACGCCACCACCGGCTTGGCTATGTGCCTTGACCCTCACGGGATGACAGTTATCTCGCAGTCCTGCCTGGAACGAATGGCATCAGGCATGTTTCCCGTGGGTCTCTTCCAGCGTGTCTGGTGAACATTGTCGAGACCCGAGACAGACAAACCCACAGTAGCCAAGCCCTAACACAGAGTACCTCCCTTGTCGCCGTTCAAGGTGCAGGACTTGGTACAGTTTTGAAAGGACTGGACTGCCTCAAGAAGATCACCACATGAGACAGATGATCGGTGAGGAAACAACAAGCAGCAGCTCCCTCTTCCCCTCCTCCTCCCCTCCATCCCGGTTCTGGGACCCCAACAGTTTCTCTCGTAGTCGGTATGAGTTTACTCCGTCGCTCTCCCTGTTGATGAGCTGAAATCTAGACTCTATTTTTCAAGCCACAAGAGCCGTAATTTCGACCCTCTCCCATCTTTCAGAGCGTCAAGACCCTGGCGAGGGTGACCGGCCAACCAGCCGCCCGGACAGTATACCTCCTTGGGCACAGAATATACCTAAATTATTAGGTCGCTCACGCATCCCCATCCATCTCCTCTTGCCGGACAACGTATCTTGTCGTGTGGACATTTCCTCGTAATCCGTGCTGCACGTCTTGCCTCAAAGGGCCATCCCTGGTCTAGAACCAAACAAGAGACCTGCTCGACGACGCAATCCATAATTAGCTCTTGCAGCGGGTGACGACATACGTTGTACTAGAGGGTTCCGTCCTCTTTTCTGCTGCGGGAGCTGAATGCTGATGAGATGATAGAGGGAGGGAGGGTTCATGTTGCGCTGAGAAGAATCGGCACAGCGAAGAAGGACGCTGAGTGGTGGTGTGGTCCGTGGGAGTCCTCCGCAGGAGGGGACCACCGCCAAGACGGCTGAGCCACGCCGCTTGAATTTTGAAAGACGAGACGGCCAGGCCCCGTTCGGCGTGAGATATTGGAGAATATTGAAGAAAGCAGGATATCGAGGTACCTTCCTGGGAAATATCTACGATTTGAAGAGACGGTCTCTAATATATGCAATTACGCAACACGAGGAAAGCTGTCCGAGTTGGGACTAAGTGCCGACTATCGATAAGTGCAGGGATGATCTCAACGACTTTTCTAGTATGTAGTCGAAGACCTCTAGTCTCGATTCTCGATGTGTAGCGTGATGTAGCCGGCTCCGATCGCCCTGTGAAATCAGGAATCAGGATAGATGCAAGACAGTGACTTAGATTTTCTTGAGGGATACCAAGACAAAATACGAGGCCACCACCACGAGCGAGCCCACGGGTCTGGGTACGATGAGTGTTGGTCGATCGGCGGGTGGGTAAAATCTGCATATGCATCGCCGGGCGGATAACGAAAGACATTGGACAAACAAGGCCCTAGGGAAGAGCCGGCTAGCTACTCCCTTCAGAATATATAATTAGGACGATGGTGGGCAGACAACAGAGTTTACGAGGGGCGCTCTTTGCATACAGACTTATGGTACCAACGACCAGATGGTGGCCAGGAACTAGGCCAGGTCTGGGCAGGCAGGTGGGTGAGATCGGTGGTCGCCCGACTGCCAACTTGGCTACTAGCCTGGCTTGTGACGCATGAATATGGATTCCCTCGTGCATGTGCTTGCATCCATCTCGAGCCCACCGCCTGGTCCGTTCGGACACTTTCCCGAGCCTTGTGTCTTTCCTTGTTTCGGTCACCACCCAACGGCCATCTGGGCGCACAAGTGCACACTCGTGCTCATGCTCGTGCTCGTGCTGCCGTGTCAGCGACAAGAAGGGCCGTCTGTGTTAGTTTGTGCCCGAGGCGTTCTTTCCTCTGAAGACTGCCTGCCTCACGAAACCGTCGAAGTCTTCCATGCACTGGTCCTATGTACATGCAGCATAGTGATCGGGTCGTTCTCCAAATTGCCAATCAACTCACCACTGATTGACGATGCTCGGACTGGACTGGGGATACTTGCTCGAAGCGGCTGATGTACATGGAAGTCGAAGTCAAGTCCGCCAGCTTGGTTGCTCAGCCTCAGATTTCCAGTAAGAGACGACCCCACTGTGTCTAGGGCAGGACGGCTGTGCTTGATGGCCCGCCCAGGCCCTGAACTGACGCTAGCCCCACAGCGGACAACCTCTGAATGCCAGTTGGCCATCGTGGCCGGGTTGCTCCAAGAGCTGGCTAGAATCATCAGTATTCTTTCGCAGCCCTTATCAGCCTCGTGATTGAGGCTCCTTGATTGGAACCACGGATCCGGCCTGGCGGCTAAGTCATTCTGCTGGTTACGGTTGTTGTCGTTGTCGATGTTGGCCGGGCACGCACGAGAATGGGGATTTGAATGATGGGTGACGGGGCCAGCTCGCCCAGAGAGCTCCCGAGCTGAACGCGCCCGCCTCTTGACCCCAAGATACGGCGTTGCGCCGCCTACATCCAGGCACAGAGAGAGGTGTGGAAGGAGAACGGCAAAACGAAAATCAGGAAGTCGGCGAGTCACCTCGTCAGGCAGATTCCCTGCAATGTATCCTGCAGATTCGAACGCAGAGAACGCGTCCAGTTGGTGTTTGCCGTAAAAGTAATCCCGTCACTAGAATGCGAAATATAGTTGCACAACGTCTTCCAACCATGCGGGCCGCTAGATGAAAACGGCTTATCGGCGCTTATCGCCCTTCCCGCTAGACCAAAATGGACCTAACGCTACGACATAAAAATAAATGCGATAGCCTCAACGTTAGGGATTTAGGCATCGCGACGGCTGGTAGCTCATCCATCCCATCAATTAAGCCTCCACGGCGAGTAGCGATAGTCAAAATGATGGACATTGATTCAGAGGACGAGATCCTGCACACGCTGGCCGGCGGCGGCTCAATGGATTAGTAAGTTATTTCTCTTCTTGCGATCCGTCTGTTGTTTGCGCCCAGACGCGTGCATGCTGACTCTCGTTCTCCGAACGCATCTTAGCTCCTCATGGCCACTCTTGCTCTGCACCATCATCTCACGCATCGAAAAGGTTAGCGACCCAGCGCAGCCACCTCTCTCGGTGATCGCGGCTGGCTTCTGATTCCGCAGCTGTGAAGTACATTCTACTAAACCTTGTCAACACAAAACAGATTGCGCAGAACGACTTCCCCATCCCTGTCTTCCCCCCACCATCAGTCCCTCTTCCGCTTCCGGAGCCGCGTTTCCTGGCGCCTCTTCCCTCCTCCGACCCGATAGCCCCCTCCTCCGAAGACGGATCGCCTTCGCGGAAGAGGAAGGAGACTGAGGCTGCTGGCGACGCCAGTAACAGCAGCAGCCAGGACTCATCCTCGCAAGAGACGGACAAAGAGAACGCCAACCCCACCCCGACCGCCACAGTCGCGCCCGTCTCCTCGGATCCGACGACAGAGGTCCCCGCTACGCGGCCGGGGCAGTCTCAGGAGGAGCCGCAGCTACCAGAGCCGCAACCGCAGCAGCAGCAGCCTGGGCCCGGCACTCTCCCGCCGCAGGTGCTCTCTCAGCTCACCGAGATCGCCTCGACGCTGACCAATGTCTTCCCCACCAACCCACCACACACCATCCAGAGGCTCGCCGAGCTTGTCCTGCGGCCGCGGCAACACTACCGCTCGCTGCCCTCGTACCTGCACGCCGTTGACCGCGTCGTCCATGTGACCTCCGGCACGAATGCCTTCCCTCTCCCTCCCGCCGTGCCCGAGCCGGCCGCCATGACCGCCCTCGCCAACGGCGCGCCCTACGGCCGTGGCCACGGCCGGCCCACTTCATCCTCCTCGTCCGCCTCCTCATCCTCTGCCTCGGCATCCCGGGATGGCCTTCCCGCGGAGTGGGCCGCCTCCGCCGGTATGGGCCTCAACCCCGGCGGTGTCGACGAGGCGCTGAGCGGTGCCATTCTGACGCCCATCCCGTGGCTGACGCGCCGCCCCGCTAGCCTCGACGGCGGTAGCAACGCCGGCGCCGACGACGCGCTGAGCCCAGGAGATAGCGAGGGAAGCCCTACGGACGTCTCCCCTACGTCATCGTCGTCCATGCACCAGCAGCAGCAGCCGCACCAGCAGGCCCACGGCGTGACCGCCCGTCAGCGTCGTCAGCAGCGCCTTAGCACGGAGTCGACAGAGACAATCGACGGGCCGAATGGGATGGGCCACATCGAAACTGTCTCCGTCTCCGTCAACGGCGTCGTCTCCCACGGCGCAACGGCCGCCCGCCTGCTCGGCCGCGGCGGGGGCGGGGCCGCCGCTTCTTCCGCACAGGCGGAGCTTCAACGGCGCGCTGCGCTCGCTAACGGCGCAGCTCTCTTCACAAGTAGCGGTGACAGTGACGACGACATGGTCGACGGCGACGGCACGCCCGACACCACCACAGACACCTCCGCCATGGGCACCCCTGCCGACGAGGAGGAGGAGATCCCTCACGCTCGCGGTCCCGAGGAGATCGGCCTCGCGGACACGGGACCTCAGGCCCCCGGCACGACGTTCCCTCCGTCCAGCGCGGCGCCCGCCCCGTCCATCGAGATCGACGACATCGACGTCGAGGCGGCCGTGGGTCGGCGCGCTGACGAGCCGACGAGGACGCCCCATGCTGCAGCAGAAGACACGGCTCCCACTACGCAGCCACAGCCGCCAGCGACGGAGTCGCCCTCGGTGGAGAGGGCGCCTACACCCAAACGGGAGGCGCCGGAGGACCTCGTCGAGGACCCACCCGCCAAGAAGCGCAAGGAGACCCCCGACGGCGATATCGCCGCATCGGCGACATCAGCGGCGGCGGCTGGGAAGGAGGGACCTAGCGCGTCCTCATCATCTAAGGCGGTGGAGGAGACGGCGTCAGCCGCCGCCACCGAGAAGAAGTCGACGGAGACAGAGACGGAGACGGGTACGAAGGAGGTCCAATCGTCGACGACAACGACGACGACAACGGTGGATGCGGATGGCGACGTCGTCATAGCAGACGAGTCTTCCGATGCCGCTGCCGCTGCTGCCCCAGCCCTAGGCGATCGCAACGCGGATGGCGGGAATCAGCAGGATGGCGGTGGTGGCGGTGGCGGCAGCGGTGGCGACGGGGGAGGTGTAGCCGAAGCGGAGAAGACGACGGACGACGACGATCAAGAGAAGAAGCCGGCGTCGTCATCATCCTCTGGTGAGGAGGCTACCTCTCAGCCAGCCGCCGCCGCCGCCGCAGAAGCTGCGCCGGAGGATGGGGAGAATACGGCCGGGCCGTCGTCGGCTGCTGATGAGACGATGGAGGAGGATAAGTAGGGCAGGGTAGGGCTTGCTAGCGGTATTCTAGGTACTTCGCTACCCTACTCGTTACATGGGGCAGACAGAATGTGGTGGGTGAAATGGGACCATTACGGGCTTTGGGGGGGCCGTTTTTGGGCTGTCTCCCGTAGAGACGTCTATGGACTGGCGAGCAGGCAGGAGGATGTGCGAGCCGAGAGCGAGAAGAGGAGACGGCGTTGAGCTCCTCCCTAGCATTCTTACAGACAGAGACACACTGTTCCTTCCTAGGGTGTATGTGTATGTTAGCGTTGTTTTTTTTCTCCCTCCTTTTTCTTTGGCTACCTTGGGGAAGATGAGAACGGGACAGAAACCCCCAGAAGCGTGTTGTTTTATTACAAGCGTCCTCCTCCTTTGCAGAGTCTTAAGATCTTCCTTTTCTTTCGGGCCTCTCGTCATTAACATCACTCACGCTAAGAGGACATAGCGGACGATAAGTTCTACTTGTTGGCTTCCTGAACGCTAGGAATGAGTGACGGCCGTTAGCAGCGGCCGTTAGCATTCCGATGCCTCGACCCGGCCTACATCCAGGTGACCCATCAGCGTGTCCCTATAAGAAATATGATCCGGTGGCCATCATGATTGTGTTTGGTATGGTCAATTATGGTACAGCTAGAGAGCTAAGTATGCTAAGAGCCAGCAAGCCCCTTTCGACAGTCAGATAGTTCCCAGGAGAGAGGAGCAAGACCGACCACCTACAACGCCAGCTTCCAAATATTACCGATCCCATACTCTACGAAAATACCTACCTAGGGTGGAAAAGAACGCTCCAAAATATGTCGTTCAAAATTCGCACCAAACTCCCATCTCCCCTTAAGAGCACCTTTCACTCTTTTTGGAGGCCTAGGTACAGCACAGTTAGGTAGGTCCCCTCCCATCCCATCCCATCTTCACAGTATTTAAGTCTTCACTCTGACATCAGTCTTCAGCGCTCTCTCTCTCTCTCTCTCACCCTCTCACCCATTCAGTCCATCAAACTAGAGATATTCTCCCTCCTGATCGTGCTCCTCTGCTTCTCGTCCCTCTTCACCCTGTAGAACGTGTCGCAGAAGTCAGAGCACTGCATCGCCCTCAGGAAGGCCTCGTCGTGCGTGATGACGATCAGCTGGAAGTTGGCCTGCGCCTGCCTCGCCTGGATGATGTTGTGCAGCGAGATGGCCAGAGACCTGATGTTGGCCTCGTCCAGGTTGGTGGTCGGCTCGTCGAGCGCGATGAGGCCGCAGTTGACGCCGAAGGACTCGGCCAGCGCCAGGCGGATGATGATGGACGCGAGCACTTTTTGGCCGGCGGAGCACCGGCCCCTCATGTCCATCTCGGTGTCCTGCTTCACCATGCAGAGGCGGTAGTTGTACGTCCTGCGCGTCGTGCTCGCCGTGTTGGACGTCTCGACCTCGGACCGGATCAGGATGGTGTCGATGTCGGTGCCCTGGTACGTCGACCGCCATAGCTCGCCCGCGATGCGGTTGACCTCCTCCATCTTGAGCGAGTGGTAGCTCATGATGGCCTTCTCTAGCGCGGACGAGTACGAGGCCATGTCCTCGATGGCCGCCTTGGTGGTCTCGACCTTGATGTGCGCCTCGCGGAACCGCGACTTGGCGTCCTTGTACTCGGTGTTCCACTCGGCCAGCATGCGCTCGACCTCGCTGTTCTTGGACTGGATCGTGCCCATGATGCCGTGCGACTGTCCAGACAACAAATCGTACTTGCGCTTGAACGCGCCGCACTCGGCGTCCAGCCTAGCCCAGTCCTCCTCGGCGTTACGGCGCTGCAGCTCCTGGATCTCGCGGCGGAGCTCCTCCAGGGCGCGCGACGTGCGGTTGAAGGTCAGGTTGTCCTGGATGTTCTTCTTCTTGCGGTCGCTGTCGGCTATCTCCTGCCTCAGCTTATTGATCTGCGCCGTCAGCGAGGCGATTTCCTTCTCGTAAGTCTCGACGGACTGCTCGATGCTGTGGATCGCGCGCTCGTTGGCTGCGAGCAGGGCCGGGCCGCCTCTGTGGAGGTAGTCCTGGATGTCGCTGCCGATCGACCGCAGCTTGTCGACCGTGTTCGCGATGAAGTCGCGCTGCTCCTCGGCCTTTTCGACTTTCTCGCGGCCACGCGTGACTTCCTCCTCACGGATGGCGCGGGCCTTGACGATCTGCGGCTCGAGAGCATCGATGTCGGAGGCCGCCTGGTCCTTGGCCTCCTGCAGACGAGCTTTCTCCTCCTTGAACGACACCACTTGGGCCATGAGGTCCCGCCGGCGCTGGAGTTTCTGGGCGACCTCGTTGAGCGAGATCTTCAGCTCGCGCTTCTCGAGCTCCATCTGCGAAAGAGTCTCCTTCCTCCGTGTTCGGTCGGCGGTCAGTTTGGCCATCTTGGCCTTCGCCGCCCTTGCCTGCTCGGAACATGCCGCCTGGAGATCGTGGATCTCCTCAGCGCTGCGCACTGCGCCCATGGAGCTCTGGTGAGAAGAAAGCCTCTCTATCTGGCTCTCCGCCTCGGAGATAGATGACACGGCGTCCGTGATGCTCCGCACAGTCTTGTACATGGACTCAACGTCCTGCCGCTTCTCGTCGGCACCCCTCAGATCAGTGTCGTGGGACTCCAGCTTGGCGACGACGGCGTCCTTCTGAGACTGCAGTTCTTCAATCTCCTTCCGGAGCGAGGCTGGCTTGGATTTTGCCCTCTGATACGCCTCGTACGAAGGACGCACAGGGAGCAGCAGTTCGACCTGCGCCTGATAGCGCTTCTGGTCCTCCATTACTGCATTCTTGGTCTCCGGGTCAAGATTCTTGGCAATCTTTTGAAGGAGCTTCGACTTATACGCCCCATCACCTCCGCCGAACTTGCGGTCGCACATCTGGCACTTGTTGAGGGAGTCGACACAGTTTTTCGACTTCGTCCAAAAGGATGCCAGTTCGTCGAAGAGGCTGATGTCCTTTTCTGCCTCGCTCAAGTCCATCTCGTATCGCTGCAGGGTCTCAGGGTAATCATCCACTAGTGGGGTGGCTTGGGCGTCGGCCTCAGCGTCGTGGGCTATGGCTTTGGCCATGGCGTCGCAGACGAGCTTTTCGCACCGCTTCAGCTCAGCCGAGACCTTCTTCTCCTCGTCACGAGCGGCCGACAGCTTGAAGTCGATCTGCTTCATCTCCATCTGGGTGGACTCCACCTTCCTCCTCTTCATCGACTGGTCTGCATCGTGGTCGTCGAGGACCTTCTGGAAGTCGGCTCCAATAGACTCGGTATTCAAGGGAGCACTGGTCATCCTCGACAACTTGTCGCCCCACGTGTCCGTCAGCGTCTTCAGGTATAATCGACGCTCGCTGACCTCCTTCTTACGGACGTCCAGCTGAGCACGATCTGAAGCCATCCGGGTGCACTGGACGAGCTCGCCGGTGAGCCTGTCGCCCTCGAGCTCCAGCCCGCGGAGCCGTTCGGTCTCTTCGTCGATCTGTGCGTCCAAGTTCGCCTCCACCAGGGCCTCCTGTTCGCTCCGTAGCCTCTGCTCGAGCTGCGCCGAGTTGGACTCGAGCACTGCCTGGGCCCCTTCGTCTACGTGCAGGCCATCAATGTCCCTCTGGAGCTTGGCCGACTTCCCCGAGATGTCGTTCATGCGCTCCTGGGTTGAGGTGCGGCTGCTGACGAGCGCATGTTTGCGCGTCACGAGGTCGGTGATCTGGCGGTCGTGCTTGTCCTTCTCCTTCTCCAGCGCGGAGTTGAGACGCGACACTTCTTGCCTCTTCTCGTCGAGAATCTTCTTCGTCCGGTTCTCAAACGCGCGGACCTGGGAGTCTGTCAGATCTCCGTCGTAGCCGCGGATCTCATGACGCTGGGCCGCATCTTTGATCATGTCTACCCGCGCCTCGAGCTGCCGCTCATAATGCTCTTTGTCAGACAAGAGCTTGCCGCGCTCTCCGTGCTTTTCTTGCAGAGACTTCCGGGACGCCGCGACTTCCCGCTGGAGTTGAGAATACTCGGATGCTTTCGCGTCGGCATCCTGCTTTGTCTGCTTCACCTTGTCCCCGTACTGGGTGAGCGCAGCCTCCAGAGCCTCGTCCGGCTCATCCATGCGCTCGATCGTCGCCTGGAGTTCCGAAGCGATCTGCTTACGGCCGTTGTACAGCTCGGTCTTGGTCTTGAGCTCGTTCACGACGCCCAGGAAGCTGTTGGCCTGCTCGCGCTTCTCCTTCTCCTGCTTGCCGACGGCCTTCATTTGCACCAGGATCTCCTTGTACTGATCGGTGAGCTTGTCGATCTCGGCCTGGAGGCCGTGCATGATCTTCTCGGACCGCTCGCCCTTCTCCTTGTCGTGCTTGAAGGTCTCCTCGTCCTTCTTGAAGCTCCGCAGCTGCTCGCCGTGCTTCTTGCGCAGTACTTTGAGGTTCTCAATGGCCTTTGTGTACTTGATGGCCTCGAAAAGCTCGTCGAACTTCTTCTTCAGCACGGATGGCTCACTCAGGGGCCACAGCGAGTCGTCCTGGTGACAGAAGATGACTGACTCGAGGATGGCGGCCGGTACGCCCATCTTCTCGGGCATCATCTCGTCGAGGTCTGCGTTCTTCTTGGAGAGCGTGATCTTCTCGCCGCCGTTGTTGACCTGCAAAGTGCCGTCGATGGTCTTCATTGTCGACTTCTTCTTGGTATTGGTAACCTGAAGACTTCGTGTGACGACGAGCCGTTGTCCGATTGTCGAGTAAAAGGACAGTTTCACCTGGGCCTTGATCTCTTTCTCGCCGCAGAGCTTCGGGTCGTGGATGAATGCTCCATTTTTGCTGTTGGGCGGCTGCTCGCCTGTGGTGGCATACTTTAGGCATTCGATAATGGTCGTCTTTCCGGAGCCGTTTTCTCCGACGATCAGCGTAAGAGGAGTATTGAACGACACCGACTCGATGCTGAAGGGGCCGAAGGAGCGGATACTAGAGCAGAATGTTATTAGCGAAAAACTTTTATCGGATGTTTGGTGGTGATTCCAGTATCACTTACCCCCTGATTCCCAGTTTGTCAATTTTCGCTAGAGCAATACCCAGTGAGCAAATCAGTGGCTGCAGAGAGCTTTCGAATAGAAAGGAAGGCATATATTGGAAAACCCATACACCTGTGCGTTCGGAAAGTCAGCATGTTTGTCGTTGAATCATAGGGCGTGGATGCAACTCACATCTTGACGGGAGGGAGAGAAGGAGAACCCCCTCCGAAGGGCCGTCAAGCTTGCCGCTCCGCGACTTCAAGCTCGAGGTCTCAGTTTGCCGAGAATATAAGCTGATCGAGTCTGGATCTTATGAGAAGCGAGCCCGTGGTGGTCATCCAGCTCGGTGACTGAGAATATCACCGCTCGTTGGTTGGGTTGTTGAAAAGCATGTGGTTGTCAGAATGGAGATGGGAAACGGACACGCGGTGCAGGTTTAAGCTCACGCGTCGGATCGACCCTTTGGCGACACGTACTCACGGGACCCGGGGTGCTACAGTGGGGTGGTGTAAGACCACTTGCTCAGTGATAGGCAACCACGCTCACAAACCCCGCCTTCCACCACCGTACCATCCTGTCACATAATCGTGTAGCTTGACGCTTGATGCTTGGGCTTCAATTGATATCTCACATTTGATTTGATCGAACCAATCAATTTCGTGTCGGAGGACTTCCAGATTGTATCACATCCCGTCCATGACGAATTGTGACGGGTCATGGCGAGAACCTGTGAGCTGGTGGATGCGGCCGCGATACCCAAGCATTGAAGCTTCAAGTTCCTTGCGTTGCTTGCTTCGTGTTGCTTGCCTGTTTGGTTGTTTGCTTCATGAAAGATTGAAAGAATCCAGCCAGCTCTTCGCTTGTCCCATTGCTCGTCCAACCCCGGGAAGCTAGAGGCTATTCTTGCAGCACTTCGGGTCTCCCCAAACGCCTAGCACATCAGACTCAGGTTCTCTAGTTTTCAGGTTCTCAGGAGCTGTGTTCCTTGTCAACTCTAACCCCTCATCAACACCACCAGAACCTTCAGAACCCGACCACACATGCCAACACGGCAGACCGACACCAGCCGGCAGGCAGTAGGGTCGGGTAGGGTGCCCATAGGTTGCCAGTAGGTTCGACCTTATTATTCGTGGACCGGAGCTTGTCTGAGTGTGACTGGAGCCGGACCACCACCGATTTCGTCCGGGCCGTATGCAAGTCGAGCACACACTCTTGTCAATTCTTTCCCCCGTCTGGCGTGCCAGCTAAGCAAGCAACGTAGTAGCCCCGGCTTCCCTTGCTTGCTTCCGTGCCATGTGGAGGTCTGTATGGATAGTACATACCTGCCTATTATGAACCTGAAGAAAGATGGATGGACGGGAACACCTGGATTGGTCCACGGAGGATTCAATCGCTCCTCGATGTTGAATTAATCCGCATTTTCGCAGGATTCCCATCATTACATCCCCCCTATCAGTCGGCGGGTCGCTTTCAAATGCCCTCAATTCCCTTGACTCCCATTCCCGCCACTTCGGTTTGCAACCCACCTTCTATGCGGGACGACAATCAGGAAGAGCCAAGCTCTTTTTCAAGGAGTGTCCCCTGTCCATCCTCTAATCCTCCCCATCCTGTTTTGTTTGCCATCAGCGGCGGGCCAGCAGCAAAACAGTCCAGAAGCTCGTCGACCTTCGGGGGACACAAAACGTCCTCACACAGACTCCGCTTGGTCCCCTCAACCTTACCCTTTAGATTCACGCTGTGTGACGCTAATCTGCCTTGCCTGCCTCTACCTACCTCTGCCTTCAGTCTCTGCTTCTACAACTCCTCTCAGATGCGCAGGACATACGCAGGGTATCTTTGAACCCGGCTGGACGAGAAAAGGAGCACGAGGACGGAGCAGCAAGCCCTACTAGGTATGTGCCGTTGCTGTTTGGGCTTTGTTTCCGACGCTTCTGGTCCTGAATGTCCTGAACATCCGTCCGGTCTGGTCTGGTCAATGTCCCGCCGAGCATCCCCCTCCTTCATGTTTTCTTTCCTTCCTTCAAGCTCCTCTGTCTCTCTCGGCTCGGCCCTCCGATCCCGACAGTGTGCCTCGGCCTCCTCGTCAATACCACTACCATTTGGTGTCTAAAAGATAGCCACTCACCCTACCTTTTGGCAGCCCTGACGCGGGCGAATCGCGATTCGCGGGCCCCAATTTCTAGATTGCGGCTCTCCTTTTTTTTCTTTGCTTCTCTCCGTTGTGGTGCTCTGTTTGCGATCATCTACGATATCCCTGCCAGATACGATCTTGCTATCTCCGCTCATCCCCCGCCGTCCCCGGTTCGTTGCCCGTTTGTCGCTGCCACAGTGCCTGCTGCCCGGTGCTTGGCCGCCTGCCGCTCGGCTTCAGGTTGTCTTGCTGCACGGCCGCTAGTGAGCCTCAGCCAGCTGTGCCAGCTGTGCCTCGCCTAGACACAGGGTCGCCCTCCCGCCCGCATCGATCGCCGCTTGCCCCGAACAAGGAAGACCGCTTCGCTGCGTGCGGACTGCGGACTGCGACAGCCATGTCTCACCGCCCGCCCCAGCATCCCGCCAATATGGACATGTTTGGCTTCGGCGCGCCTGTAGGCACTGCGATTGACCCGATGCAGATGCAGACGGGCCAGCACTCAAGCCAACCGCCAGGCTCACAGGTAGCGAACAACCGCCGCTCCCGGTGCCAATGCCAATGCCTCACCCCGTCTTTTATCAGCCTAAAAGATTCTTCTCGACCGAGTTGTGTCTCCGTGTACCTGTACTTACACATGTATTCATCACAATGCCCCAGGGAGCCGAGGATGCCGTCATGTCCTTCCTGGACAGCTCGTTTCTCAGCCAGTTCGATCCCAGCGGGCTGTCGATGCTCGATAGCGGCAGCGTCAGTGGGGGGATGTCGATCGCTCAGCCGCCGCCACATACGCATCTCGACAGCTTCCAGCGCCCGCTGGCCCCAGCCCCAACCGCACCCCCTCCAGCTCCTCCTCCTGCCGTCCCCGCCGCGATCGCGGGGATTTTTCCTGGGGAAGCTGGAGCTGGAGCTGTCACCCCGCACTCGACCAGCATATCAGCGCCGCCAGCGACCGTCACGATCGACCTCGATGGCCAAAACAAGCTACAGCAGGGCGTCAGCAGCAATAACCCCGGGACCGGCAATGGCAACAACACCAGTAGCTCCCTTGGCGGTCCTCAGCCGCTGATGTCGGCCACCCCGGTCATCCCCGGCAGCACGGTCACGGAATATACCAAAAAGCGCGACTGGGCGGCCAAGACGGTCGGGGAGCTGGCGGACCTGCAGCAGATCCTGGACACGCACGGCCGCATAAAATACGTTTCGCCCAGCGTGACGACGCTCACGGGCTACAAGCGCGAGGAGCTGTTGGACCTGTTCCTGCGCGACCTGATCCACCCGGATGACGTCGGCGTGTTCGTGGCAGAGCTGAACGAGGCCATTGCCACGGGCGCCACCATGCGCGTGTTCTTCCGGCTGCGCAAGAAGGATGGCACGTACGGCATCTTCGAGTCGGTCGGCCACGGCCACATTGCCGCGGCCAAGTTCGCACCCAACCCGAACAACCAGTCGCAGTTCTGCCAGGCCGTCTTCCTCATGTCGCGCCCTTACCCGACGCAGAGCACAGGCCTCCTGGACTCCTTCCTGGAGCACAAGATCGAGAACGAGCGCCTGCGCCGCCGCATCGCCGAGCTGCGCAGGGAGGAGGACGAAGAGGAGGAGACCCAGCGCCAGTGGCAGGCCAGCCACGCCAGCCACGAGGGTCCGCGCTCGGAGATTACGGCGTCGGAGGACGCGCACATGACCGGCGGGGGCGCCGGCGTTGCCCAGGACGGCAGCAACGGTAACAGCAACAACCCAACAGACCGGAGGCCGGGCGGCGGTGGCGGCGGGGTCAACGCCGCGCTGACGCGCGAGAACCTCGAGGGCTCCATCGCCGGCAGCGCCCAGGACTCCATCTCGGACAAGATGGCGCGGTACTCGGGGATGGCGTCCCACGCCGAGACCATCGAGATGCTGACGGGTTTGAGGTACCAGGAGGGCGAGCGGAGCCGCTTGTTCTCGCATGCCGGAGGGTCGAGCCCCCTACTCGTCAGGGGCGACGTCGGCATCGCCATCTCGGTCGACCGCGACCGGGAGTCCAGGGGCAGCAGCGACAAGAAGAAGAAGCAGAAGAGGGCTGATGAATACGTTTGCACCGATTGTGGTAAGTCCTTATTTGTTCTACGCAATGTGTCAAAGGGAGGGGGAGATTTCCTTTGGCAAGGGATGGCATCCTCAAAGCTCACGCATGCACGCAACCCAAACAGGCACTCTCGACTCACCCGAATGGCGCAAAGGCCCAAGCGGGCCCAAGACGCTGTGCAACGCCTGCGGACTCCGATGGGCGAAGCGGGAGAAGAAGCGGAACGCGAAGGCCGCCAAGCCCTCCAGTACCGCCGGTGGAGGCGGAGCTGGAGGTGGTGGAGGAGGCCTTGGGCCTGGTGCCGGCTCGGTACCCGTCGCGGACCCCTTTTAGAGGTCTCCGGGCGGGCCGCAACCCGGGGCCGGCGGGTCAACAAACCCGACCCAACCCGAACCGACTTCAAACGAAACACACGCCCCACCGTCTCGACGGGTATATCGAAGACGACTATCGACCTCCTGCAGAGAGAGACAGAGACGGCACGAAAGAACTTGTACTGCGTAATCTCCAGCCACCCAGGGGCCGACTACCGGGCCTTGGAACTGACTGATATGATCCATATGATCGGTATGATGCTTAATGCCTCCCATATGTTGTCCTTACTTCACTTCCCTGGCATTTCTCCTTCTACGTAGGTACCTTTCATTTGTCATTTCTGTTTGGCGCTCGTCTTATAAGAGGCTGCATTCCAATCTTCCCGGCCTAGGATTCGTGTTTTCTGGAAAGTTTTATTACAATACCCCAGCTGGTGGCGAAGGAATATCCCGTCGGAGCATCATGGCTGGTGGATTCTGTTGTTTTTGGAGGGGAGTGGCTTTTTGTGTTTTTAGGGTACCTAGGTTGGGAAGGCAATATTGTATGAATTACAACGTTCTGCGAGAAGAGGAGAAATCGGTCCCATTCCTGGGTTGTCCTATCCACCTAATACAGAATATCAAATTCTGTGCATGTCTGTCAGGGATCCTCAACTAATAACCGAATGAGAACACCTCTCAAGGCGGACCAACAAACCACTCGCTCACTAGCGGCCAGGCCCCTCAAGTGCTCCATGTCACGACGGCTTACACCCACACCTGCCATGCCAGCAAAACTCGTGCGCTCCACAACCAACCCGCACGAAGTGTTGCGGTTCTTCGCAATTGGCCAGATTGTGAAGCAGGAGCAAGCAAACTCGGCCCATTCATTTCATGCCGCCCACCGCAGGCGGGTTGGGAGCGAGTTTCAGCAATGCCCCCCCAAGCCCCTCCCGTTGCTTTTCCCAGATCCCCCCGCACACGTCATTGCCGCTCAACGCAACCCCTCAGCTCCTGGCAGGCAGAGCTGAAGATTGGAAGCTCCAGTTTGTTCGTCAGCTAACGCCGGCTGGCAGGAACACACACACGCATTTGGGACGCAGAAGACCAGGCCACCCTCCCCCTTTTACTCGCATCAGTCCATCTTCGTCTATTGAAACCCGAGCTATCTTACCTTAGTTTCTCCTCCCTCTTATTGCCCACTAAGTCCCACGCCGTCAACCTAGCCCACCTACACATCACCAGCGCTAGCTGTTAGCTTGCAGACATTAATCAACATCACTATTCCTAATAACGTTCAGCTTCAGTCAACGACGACCATACAAAGAGTCTACTCAGTCGCGCGATCTATTTAATTTCTAACCCGGATTTTCCGTCGATTGCGCCAACTTCAACCAGAGAGAACACACGGCATACGCCCTTAGGTACCTACCAAGACAGTTGAGAAACACACCACAGAAACCATGGCGCCCTCACACCCAGACTCCTACGCGACGCTCTCCCTCCCGGACATCCTCCTCTCGCATCACCCCGCCTCCTCGCCAACCGCCACCCCCATAATCATCGTGACCCTCAACCGGCCCCGCGCCAAAAACGCCTTCACGCGCGCCATGGCCGACAGCCTCGAGACGGCCTTCTCCCTCCTGTCCTCCGACCCGCGCGTCCGCGCCGTCGTCCTCACCGGCTCCGTCGAAAGCCCCAACGACTCCCCGAAATCCATGATGTTCTGCGCGGGCATGGACCTCTCCCTCGGCCCCTCCGGAGGCGGCACCATGTCGGCCACGCGCGACGCGCACCGCGACGAGGGGGGGCGCGCCACACTCGCCATCTACAACTGCAACAAGCCCGTCGTCGCGGCAATCAACGGCTCCGCCGTGGGAGTGGGCATCACCATGACGCTGGGGGCCGACATACGCGTGTGCTCGTCCGCGGCCAAGATCGGATTCGTCTTCTCGCAGAGGGGCATCTGTCTCGAGGCGTGCTCCTCGTTCTTCCTGCCGCGCCTGCTCGGCGCCTCGAAGGCCATGCACCTCGCCACGACGGGCGATGTCGTCTCCGCGTCCGACCCGCTGGTCAGGGATCTGTTCAGTGTGCTCTGTGATGGGTCGGACAGGGTCTTGCCGGAGGCCTTGGGGATCGCGGAGAAGATCGCGGGCCGCACGAGCTCGGTGAGCACGAGGGTGAACAAGGACCTGATCTTCAGGGCCCCGGCGTCGCCCGAGGAGGCGCACCTAGTGGAGAGCAAGCTGCTGTGGGAGCTGTTCAGGGGCAGGGACGTCGGGGAGGGGATCAGGAGCTTTACGGAGAAGAGGGCCCCTAGGTTTAAGGGTACCGTGGAGAGGGATGCGCCGAAGGCGTGGCCTTGGTGGGATACGGGGGTTTTGGAGAGGGCTAAGGCGAAGTTGTGAAGAGATGGATCTGATGAATGTAAATGCCTTGTAGGTACATGTATCATTGGGGTCACCAACTTACCCTGGAGTTTGGAGTTGAGAACCTGGACTGATTGAATCATGATTTTCGGACTTGCCCCTTCTTAAAGCATCTTTACCCCTAACTCTCTTTGTCTGCGGAACCGTCCATAGCAACGGACAGGGGCATCTTGCAATCACGTCGACATGGAAATAAACTGTCACCATCAGCTGCTTTAAAGGTCCATAAATTTGATGAGAACGGCGATTGAAGCCCTGATGCCGTGGAGCGCTCCCCCGCTGAACGGTGGACCCACAGCGGGAATCCCCCCACGGTTCCAGGCTGTCGGGTCCGCTCCACTGCCTCAGCGGTCATACTATTTTCCCACCGGAATTTTTTTTCTCTTTTTTTTTTTTTCTTGCGGGGTCAATTCACTCTTGTAAAATTCTCGACACCCACGACCGAGCTGTTGCGACAGCAATCTCAAGCTGGCAGGATCGTTCTCAAAGCACTGAGACGACCCTAACGATGGATATTCTTAAGGTTCTCTCCCGAGGAATCAAGCAGCCCACCAAGAAACCCGGCAATGCAGTTGCAGCTCCCACCAACCTCTTTCCCTCCGCAGGCGTACCAACGAACCCGCAGCTCTTCCACGACGAAGTCGGCCCACCGCGGAAGGGGACCAAGAGGAAGCGACAGGCCGAGGGGAAACCGGGCGAGGACGAGGACCAATCCACCGAAGAAGAGCTGAGCGACGTCGACTTCTTTGCCCCGAAAACCCAAGCCCATCCCAAGACGGCCTCCAATGATGCTCCCAAAACATCCAAGCCCGTGCCTCCCAAAGCAAAGAACACTTCGAAGGCCAGCGGCGGCAAAAGGCACAAGGCGGCCCAGGTTCTCGAGCTGGACGAATGCAAGCGCATCATGCGCTCACACCGTCTCAAGTTTACCCTTATGCCCATCGAACCTAGATCTTCCTCGGACTCCAGGGTGAAAAAGAGCAGCAGCAGCAGCAAGAAAAAGAAGAGGAAGGCTGCGGAAGAAGCAGAAGAACAGGCCAAGGACCACAAGAAGAAGCAACTCGTTCCTCAACCCCTCGTCTCGTTTGCCGAGCTCAGAAGCACGTACTGTATCTCGCCACGACTGGCCGACAACCTTGCGCGAGACGGCTACAAGATCCCCACAGAGGTGCAGCTGGGCAGCCTGCCGCTTCTTCTCGATCCAGAATTTGCCCTGCGCAATGCCTACGACGACGGGAGCGGCGGCATCGGGGAAGAAGAAAACGGGGAGGAGATGGGGCTTCTCCAACAACACGGCGTGGACTTCCTCGCCGTTGCGCCGACGGGGAGCGGGAAGACCCTGAGCTTCCTCATCCCCGCTATCGACGGCATTCTCAGGAGGAGGGCTGCAGGAGGCGGCGGGAAAGAGGCTGCTGAGGAGGGCGGGCGCGGCGGCCAGCATTGCCTGGAGGCTATCGTCGTGGCGCCCACGAGGGAGCTCGCGAGCCAGATTGCGAACGAGGGCAGGAAGCTCGCCATGGGTACCGGCGTGCGGGTGGTGCTCATGCGCAAGGGCATGAGGGTCGCTGCCGCTGCGGTGGATAGCGGCAGCGCGGCAGATTTGTCGCCCGATGAGGAAGACGTATTTGAAAGCGACGAGGGCGAAGAAGAAGACGAGGAGGAAGGTGACTCCTCCTCAGCTGACGACGAAGACGATGCCAAAGACTCTAGGAAGAAGAGGACAACACAGAGCAGGACGACGACCACCAAGGCAGACATCCTCATCACCACCCCGATGCTCCTGTTGAACTTCCTAACCGATGGTGCCAGTGCCAACAATGCAACCGACGACAGCGCTGCTTCCGCCTCGCTAGTCTCACTGAAGAAAACCCTGCCCCAAGTACGCACCCTCGCCCTCGACGAGGCCGACGTGCTGCTCGACCCTCTCTTCCGCGACCAGACACTCGGCATCTGGTCCGCCTGCGTTGACCCCAGCCTACGCGTCACGTTCTGGTCCGCCACCATGGGCTCCAACATCGAAAGCCTGATCCTCTCCCAACTCCGCTCGCATCACCACTCCTCCACCCGCATCCGCCACGCCCACCACCACCACCACAAGACTAAGACCCCGTCGCCACAACCACCACCACCACTTGTCCGCCTCGTAGTCGGCCTCAAAGACGCCGCCGTCCCCAACATCGCCCACCGCCTAATCTACACCGCCACCGAAGCAGGCAAGCTCCTCGCGATCCGCCAACTCCTCCACCAATCCTCCTCCTCATCCTCAACTAGCGAGGAAAAGGAAACGCCCCTGCGACCCCCCTTCCTGATATTCACTCAGACGATCCCCCGCGCGACCGCCCTCCACGACGAGCTGAAGTACGACATCCCCTCCAGCGCGGGCGGCGCGTCCCGCATCGCCGTCCTGCACTCGTCGCTGCCCCCCTCGCAGCGGTCCTCGGTGATCCGCCGGTTCCGCGCCGGCGAGGTGTGGGTGCTCATCACCACCGACGTTTTGTCCAGGGGCGTCGACTTCGCGGGCGTGAACGGCGTCGTCAACTACGACGTGCCCGGTTCCGCGGCGGCGTACGTGCACCGCGCGGGTCGCACGGGGAGGGCGGGGAGGGAGGGCGGGGTGAGCGTCACGCTGTACACCAAGGAGGACATACCGTTTGTGAAGAGCGTTGCGAATGTTATTGCTGTCAGTGAACGGCAGAAGAGAGGAAAGGATGGAGGAGGAGGAGGAGGAGAGGGAGAGGGGGTGCAGAAGTGGTTGTTGGATGCGCTCCCGGATGTGTCGAAAAGGGACCGAAAGACGCTGAAGGAGAAGGGGGTTGAATCGAGGAGGAACAGCAGTGGGAAGAAGGGTGGAGGGGGATGCGAGGATGGTGAGAAGAAGAAGATGATGAAGGGTACGAGCCGGATCACGTCCAAGAGTGCGTGGGAGAGGAAGAAGGATAATAATAGGAGGGGAGCGATCGAGGCGAGTAAGAGGAGGAAAGTCGCGGCTATGCAGGAGAAGGGAGAGGGCGATGCCGATGAATGGGGCGGGATCGACGACTGATAGATTCGAGTCTCCTAGTGATGTGCCCCTGCTTTTGTGAATCGGAGAACGATGAATACAAATGGTGACTTTGATTCTATTTCCACTTCAACTTTGCTTTGCTTCGTTGCCGTCTATCCGTAGTATCCATCATGACAGGGGGCTCTTGTCCTTGTTCAGGGCTTCATTGGGTTCACCGGGCAGATGGAACTCAGCCGTAGGATAAGGTCGTTATTATTCAGGTGTAAATACCTAGGTGCTCGAGTGGCCCAATCTATGCACATTTCCAGAGGGAATTTCTGCTAGTAAGAATGCTTTTTCGGAGACTTTTGCCATCACCCAACTCTTCACCCCGTCTCACCATCTCTTAATGGTAATGATAAACCAACACCCACCACCCATCGTACCATACCCATACCAAACTGGTGCAGCCTCGCCGGTGTAAAGAATGTGATACCCACATCTGGTCCCTTCCCAACCATCCTCCCATACCACATAATACGAAGCGGATAACCAATCCCCTCCCACCAGTCGACTAACCACTCACCCAACCAACCGGCCCTGGGGCAGAGAGAGAAAGAGTCTCAAGCCCCCGCAGCAGGGGGGTGCGGCACATCACCACAAAAAGCCTGCACGACCTGCGCCGTCGCAAAGACCTTCTTCCCATCCATCTTCCACAGCCTCTTGAACGGAGCCGTCAGCTCCGTCGTGTCGAAGTCCAGCACCTCGGGCAGCACGACGTCCATAGCCAAGCTGATGTTCTCCTTCCCGAACTTCACCACTGAGCTCGGCCGGAACCGCAACATCGCTCCCACGCTAGGGGGGTGGCCAGTGCCGCCGCCAGCGCCACCAGCACCACCAGACTCCTCAAGAAGAAGTCCTCTAGGCCAAGCCGTCGCCACCCTCGCCACCGCCGCCGCCGCGATCCCGATGTAATCCGCCCAGAACAGCGGCGAGCCGTCCGGGTCCGCGGCGGACACCATGCCGCGCAGCGACTCGAGCAGAGGGCGGTCGTACGCCGGCACGGCGCCGCCGAAGCGCGAGACGAGCGTGCAGGCGAGCACGGCGCGCGGCACGTGGCCAAGCCCCGCGGCGCCCGGGTCGCGGCTCAGCGCGGCGTGCAGCGCCTCGCTCGCGCAGTGCATGTCGTCGGCGTCCTCGCGGCCCGCGCCGGACCAGATCTGGCGCGCGAGGAGCGGGGACAGGCCGAGGGCGAAGACATTGGTTGGCTTGCGGAGCTCGGCGACGGATTCTGGGAGGGCTTCGATGAGTGTTGTTGTCACGGACTCGAGGAGTGCGCTCGTCGTCACGGCTGTGTTGGGAGCTGCTCCACGCAGCGCGGCGGCCAGCGGACCTCCCGACACGGGGGGCAGCCAGGACGGGCTGGACTCCGCGAGGAGGGCGAGGGGGTTCTGCTCGCGGACGTCCTCGGGCAGCGACATGAGCAGGAATCCCTCGCGGTTCCCGCCCGCGCAGAAGGTGACGCGTCCGATGCGGCGGCCGCCGCCGCCCAGCGTGTCGGAGAGCGCCTCGACGACGGTGGCGACGGCGGGGAATTGCTGGCGGCGGCGCCTAGACATGCCGGGGATCTTGCCGTCGTGCTTGCGGTTGACGCGGCGCATCTTCTTGGTGTCGGAGAAGTGCTTCGCGGACGCGCTGTACGAGGCCACCGTCGGGAAGGGGTACGGCTGGATCGGGTCGTTGAAGAGCAGCATGCTGCCGTGGCCCCGGAACCCCCCGCCGTAGAGGAAGAGGTCGACGGGAGGGGCGGTGGTCGAGAGGAGCTCCGGGTGCTGCTGGTGCAGCTTCTGGAGCGCGGACGAGAGGCCGGAGCGCAGGGAGGTCGTCTCTGCGTCGAGCACAGCGGCCTTCTCGTGCTCGATTATATGCGTCATGCGCGCGGCGCCGAAGGGGAGGCTCTGCCCCGCCAGGGCGGCGCGGACGCCGTAGTGGAGCAGCGACGTTGACTCGGTGGTGGTGCCTGTGGCGCCTCCTCCTCTGTTGGCAGACGGGTTCGTCGGGTCCGTCGGGGCCGAGTATGAGGAGGAGGAGACGGAGGCGGCCGAGTCGATGCCCGACGACGAGTCGACGTAGCTCACCTGGAGACTGCCGCCGCCCAGGTCGAGGAACAAGCCGCGGACGCTGACGAAGCCGGCGCGGGCGCCCATGGCGCCGAAGAGCGTCTCGACGCGCGGGTCCAGCACGTGCACGGCCAGGTCGGGAGCGGACTCGCGGATGGCGTCCAGCATGGCGGCCGCGTTGGAGGCCCGCCGCATCGCCTCCGTGGCGAAGATGGTCATGTTCGCGGCGGGAACGCCGTAGCCCTCCAGGGCGATGGACCGGAACCGCGCCACGGCCTTGGAGACGGCGTGGATGGTGGCGACGGGGAACTTGTCGCCGCCGCGGCTGCTGGAGCCGGAGCCACTGGCGGGCTGGCTCTCCAGCAGGGCGTCGAGGAGCGAGATGGGCGCTCGCTCTTGGTAGATGCAGGGCAGGAGACGGGCTTGGGGCGGGGAGAGGTCTGAGATGGAGAAGCGGATGCCATTGCTGAGTGGTAGGTAGGTTGTTGTGAAATGCCAGTCAGTTACCTAGGTAGTCTGCATATTTGGGTGTTTTAGGAGTTGGCGTGGGAGATCGGGAGGCGAGAATCGAAAAGACGACCAACCTTCCCATGTCAACCAAGGCATATAGCTGGTTCGGGCTGCTCGGGTTCCACTTTGGCATCTTGCTCTGCAGGTTCTCGATGGAGATGATGTCTACAGCTGGCGCCTCCTCCTGAGGTGCGGGCACAGGCGCAGGCGCCGAGGATGACATCGGCGGAAACTCATTCCCTCCTGGTGATGCCATCGTTTCTATCCACTGTGATCGACCGGGTGGTGGGTAATTGGGTACCAAGTGCCGCAGAACGCAGCAGCACATTTACTCCTTGTGTGGTGTCTCTATCAGGGGTCGATCGACTGTGATGTCGCTCGCCCAAGGGCAGGAAGTGCAGCTGCCGGAAGGAGGGGAAGAAATGGGAGCTTCGTAGATGTATAGCACGAATAAGAGAGAAAGGAGAGGAAAAGCATTCATGGTCTAGGAGAATAATTACACCTACTATTCAAGTCTCCCCCATACTCCCGTTCTCTTGGCTATCAGGGCGGGGGGGTTGAGAGCGTCTGATGAGAAGAGACGAAAATGCGCGTCCTCGACTGCGAGGTCGGAAAACCTGTTGAGGTCGCCACCGCCAGACCCAACGCAACACGCAAGCAGCTGCGAAAGGCATGTTCTTGCGTCTCGCGACTTCGCATGCAGCAATCTTATGACGTAAGGAAATAACAGCAGGAGGGAAAGAAACACTAAGTTCGGATATCGGTATTACCGCCAGATAAAGCAAGTACTTTTTCTTCCCTGCTTCTTTACAGTACTTTTCGGTCTAGGAGCTACGAAGAGGATTGAGATGGAAGGGAGGAAGTTGAGATGGTCTCGGTGTGAAAATTGTAAGCATCATCTCACTGTCGACTCGGAAAGGACACCCGACATCGCATTTGATGGTCACGGACCGAAGACGCCTGGCTCGGACTTGGCTCAATTACCAACTCCAGGGATATTGATGGAAGGTGGCACAGATGCAGAATTATGGTAGATGAACCTGGTTAGGTAAACAGCATAGGAGGCTCCTGCCGTAAAAGCAATGCGGCGGGTACTCCCTTCCTTCCCGTGTCCGGCTAAAGTGAAAAGAAACGCCTGCCCATCAACGCCCTTATGAAGATGAACCCCCCGAAAAGAACATCTCGATCCTGACTGACCCTCATGAGCGCGCCCTTTAACCCAGTAATACCTGACACCTTGTAACAAAACAATACAAAACAAAACCCCCCCAAAAAAAAACTCGCCATGCTAGATGCAGAACAAAAAGGTATAGACAAACAACTAACGCCTCGGAAGAGCGAAGGGGAATACTAATAAGACGAAAGATGAAGGCTCCTGACCACCTTGACCACCTCACGGCCAGATCGTCGCCTGCATGGCCCCCGCAGCCTGCTCATGCAGCTCGTCCATCCCCGGCCCAAACACGACCGAGTGGCTGTCCTGGAACATGATCTTCCCGCTCGGCACGGCCGCGTCGTGGCCCCCCGAATACGTAGTCGCCCTCCTCACCGCTAGGTTCCACGCGAAGCTCGACTGCGCGATGCCCGCGACGAACTCGGCGCGCATCATGACCTCGTAGTCGACCAGCGCCCTCTGGTCCCACGTCAGGCTCTTCAGCGCCGCCACGTCCCCGGGGTTGTCCGCGAGCAGGTCGTGCTTCGTCACGACCGACACGCCGAAGTCCGCGCACCGCTCCGCGAAGCTCGTCACGTTGTTGGCGTGCATCCCCTGCGCGAGAAAAACAAGGGGGAACCTCTCCCGGTTGTCGGAGACGAGGTTCAGGAAGTATGGCCCCTGCTCGTCGTAGCCCGGCCAGTTCTTCTGCCACACGTCCCTGTCGGTGCGCACGCGCACGCCCAGGAGGCCCGTGGCGGTCTCGCCGCGGTTGCGCCGCGGGTCCCAGACGATTTGTCGTGAGGAGCCCTCCGCGAGCCGGACGCGGCGCATGGCGAAGAGCGCGGCTCCCGCGAGCATGCGCGCGTCCCTGCGCACGCGCAGGATGCTGCCGAAGGACGCCGCGAAGGCGGGCGGGTCGTGCGCGGTGGGGAACCAGAACAGCGAGGTCACGAGCTGCACCTTCAGGGGGCGGGGCCTCGGGCCGCCCGCGCCGGCGTCGTTGGCGGCGATGAAGGAGGAGATCGACTGGGCCAGGCGCTCCGGGTGGGCCATGACGGTGCCGTTGACGACGTCGGTGGTGAGGTCGGAGATCTTCACCTTCAGGCCCGTGAGCACTGAGGGCACGTCGTGGAGGACGTTGATGGAGGGGTAGGTCTTCATCTGCGGGCAGTGGGTCGAGAGCGTGGCGTTGAGGTGGTCGTAGTCGAAGAAGTAGGAGAGGGATTCGCCTCGTAGGGGACCCTTGGCGTTGGGCACGGCTTGGGCGATGTCGTGATCTGAGCGCTTGACGATGTCGGGGAAGATGATGTTCGCTGGTGGTGGGGTGAAAGTCGAGGATGTTAGTTTATGGACTATTGTTGGTTCCGTCGCGGACGCAGCAAAAAGTGCAGAAGCGGGAATGTAGGTAGGTAGGTAGGTGGTCGTCCGTAAACACATACCACCCATCTCGATCGCCAACCTGATGCAGGCCAGATGCGCATTCCTCACGCTCCCGATCCCCTCCGCGACAGGATCGCACGTCAGGATCAGGTCGCTCTTCCACTCCCTACTGGCGCACATCTGCGCGAGCGGCTCGCCGTCGAACTCGACGCCCTCGACATCGTGCTCCAGGAAGTCGGCCAGGAACAGATTCCTCTGGTCCTGGAACGTGCGGATCACATCTGAGTACGTGGACGGCGTCGTCGTGAAGTACGCGAAGCACCACGTCAGGATCACTATCGGCGCGGCCCACTTCAGCGCGACCCGGAGTTTCGGGGAGGCGAGCATGATGATGATCAGAGACGGAAAGGGCCGGGACGGACCCTTTCGGTCGGTCGGCGCCTTGCCGGCGTCGGCAGCGGGGAAAGAAAAATAAAGGGAGGCGGATTCCTAACGAGATGGTACCTGGGTGCGAAATGAAAATGGGGAGATAAAACGCAGAACACTGGAGGACGACAAGAAATACGAGATGCGACGGCGACGTGACAGTTGGATAACGAAAAGAAACGAATGACTGGATGTTACGCGCTCAACGTTCAGACGTCGTCGAGTCCATCAGATTCGGAATGTAAGAAGGGATCTTGTCTGCTCGTGTGCCAGATAAGACAAAAAATAAAGGTCGCTCGCTACCGTTGCCGCTCCGGTAGTAGCTAACCTCAGCCCAGTCCGTATATGATCTGGTATCTTCAAGGGGATGGTTGCCAAGATTATTGGATATGCACAAAAACCTCCTGTCCTGGCCTGACCGGACCAGTGACCACCTCCCTGCCTGGGGTTGCGACAATAGGAAATTGTCCAGTCGCGGGACAGTCAGCAACTGCGACGAGAACATAGAGGGGAAGAAAAAGGGACGGCGCCTCAGTTTCTTCTTGTCATGGTGGTCATCCAAGACCCTTTTGTTCCTCGAGTCCCCTTCTTTTGACCCACACAACCACATCTGATCATCGCCAACTCCTGGCGGTTGGTAAGGCGGCGCGGGTTGGTGGCGCGCGTTCTTTTTGGGTGAATGGAGCTTGTCGATCCCACTAGCCTCATCCCATCCCCCAACCTTTCCGTTCCTTGACTTGTCCACGCAAGCCTGGATGTCATGACCGACCAAGACATTCTACTAGTCGTACTGTGTCAGAGGAACGCTCGGTGTTTCGCTTTGGATTGATGAAAAAGGGGGAAACTGAATTCTGCACGACCCCGATGCCCGACTCGGCTCGGCTCGTCATCAAATGTAGAAAGCCTACTGCCAGGAAGATGTAAACGACTCATGCAGCTTTTTCACTTACGCGCACCCACTCAGTGAATCAGTCCCTTAAGGCAGCACAAATGTCTTGCGCGCGTGAGCCGTTGGCGGTGCAGTTACGAAATACCCAGCATACCTATGGTACACCGTAGGTACCGTACATTGACCAGGGAGCAGCACGTGCTGATGGCTGTCTCCTGTCAGCCGGAGCCCTGAGCCAAGCTCCTGGACCCCAAAAGCTCGGGGTGTCCTTCACTGGCGATCATCACTGCGGGCAGCCCCACAGTCCGGATATAGGCGGTGCGGGACCGCCTTGCATGCGGTCGGTAGTTGCCATTTACACCCTACATGGTCAGTCGCTCTAGAGCCTAGATCGCCTTCAACAGCCATAAAATTTACGCCGTCCAAAGCATGGCCGCCGCCGTAGTGCAGACTCCAAAGATCCCGCCGAGTGCCCGGTGGTCGTCTTTCGACGGGTGGGATTACAATGGCATGAAGGAGCGCCTTCAGGGCCTGCTCGCGAGGCTCGACAAGTCAGTCCTCCTGCGACATGCGGAGCTCATCAGAGGCCGGAAGTTCACTATGAGCTAGCGCTTCTCGGCAGGGCAGTACTGGATCTGTTTCGAGATGATCGCCGCCGACGACAATGATGACAGTCTGGTGATTGCCCGCGTCCGATTGCCCCGGCACCCCGATGCCCAACCGACGGCCGCAGACGACGAATAGTACTCGATCGCGTGCGAGGTTGCTACCATGCGCTTCGTGTGCCAAAACCTCCCCGCCGTCACTGTTCCTTGCGTTTATGCCTATGAGGGACCGGAGTCACAGTTTGCTGCCGATGCCGGTGCCGTCTATATGCTTCTGGAAGGCTTCTATGGGAATACCCTGCAAGACATCGCGTTTGATATATGCAGTCTCCCGGTAAGCGGAGTTTCTCCCTCCCTATGGTGCGATCCACGTTCCTAACAGGACTCTATATACAGACTGCGACCCAAGAGCACATAATGACCCAGTGGACAACTGTGCAAGCAGAACTAGCGACTTTGTCGTATCCCCAGATCGGTTCCATCTCCTCCATATCGGAAACTGGAGATATTATTGACAGGCTGTCCAGCGCCGTGGCTGAAGGGCTTGTGGACCAAGGGCCGTTTCCCAGTGCGGTTGAATACTTCTCTGCCATGGGCGAGGTCGCCTTCAACAAGGCACTCGACAAGCCAGACCCACCATCCACCGAGGATCCGAAGGGAGACTCAATATCCTTCGCTGCTCTGAGTGCATTTATCTTCATTGATATCGTACAAAGCACTAGGTTGTTCGAGGGCGACGCCGGGGCACGGTATCCCTTCAACCACATGGATCTCGGCACACAAATTATCCTGGTCGATGATGACTTCAACTTCCTGGCCATCATCGATTGGGAGTTCGCCCAAACCGCCCCCTGGCAGGTCAACCACTTCCCCATGCAATTTCCTCTGCTTTGGCCGGACGAGAAGATCGCAGGCGTCCTCCAGGATCCCGAACACATTGCGCACAGGAACGTGTCGCGACAGGCGTCTGCACGGCGATTGTACGCCCAAAAGTTCCGAGACGCCGAAGCGAAACTTCGCAAAGAGGGACGGCCCCTTGAAGGAGGGTCGTTTGCCGAGGTGCTGGAGAGTGCCGCGTCGAGAATATATGCCTGTTTCACCTGGCTTCCACTCTCGCCAGAGGAGGTTGCGTGCTTCTACGTCCGTCAGATGGTAGGGCTGGCATTTGGGTTCGATGCTGGGGAAACAGAGAAACATATCGATGAGATGAGGGATAAGTTGAGGAGACGACTTCAAAGCGGCAACACATCTTGTTGACCTCCCACCTCTGCGTAGACGGAGAAGCTTCACATGGCAGACCTCAAAGGATCTCTATTGGGAGAGCGTTGACGACCAGTTTGGGCTCGGCTGATCATTACTCTTCTTCTCCTTTCGTTTTCATCCAGTCTTTTACCGACACTCGCCCATGTACAACCGCAACATCGCTATTCGAAGAAAGCTAAAGTCATCTGGAAGTATTCATATCTCCCCCTCTCCTTTCCGGCCGTGTGGAATCCTTCCAAGCATCAAGGAAAAAAGAGGGAGACCACATGGAGACGATATCTCCCGGACACACGGGCAGGCGGGCAGATGCGCATTCTCTTTCTGCAGCTCGCGATGTCAAGATGCACATGTACCCCGTTGACTTAGCCATGGCGGCTCGAAGGCAACACCAGACACAAACAGTTGAGACCATCGCTTCCAGGGGAAGCGACCCATCTTGCTGTTAAATCAGGGGCGGAGCGCTACAAGGTAGCGATGAAGTCATCGTGATATGAGCAGACGAGGCTAGACTAGCTGTGCACCGTCGCACCAACCGTTATACTGTCACTGATGGCTGACAAGGCGTTACCATCGATCCCATCAAGTGATGATGACACCCGGGAGGACACCCGAGGGAGGACACCCGCGGAAACAGCCGAGCCTCCCCCCCATCGTGGCTGAGAATGGAGGAGCGAGGGGAGGGCGTGCGAGAAACGATGAAAATCAAAAGAAGAATTGATTGCCGTTGCCGTTTATTACGGAAAGCACAGAGCACAATAAACGAGTTTGTGGGGAACGGGAACTTCATCGAGGATTTTCCGTGGCTCGGAAGATATCTGGGTTGCGAACCCTCATTGTGGAAAACCTTGCGTGGAGTTTGCCCGTCCCGTCCGGCTAAACGAGAAAATTGCTTTTCTCTGCCACCAACTTGCATTTTCCCTTGGAAAGCAACTCTCCTAGCCGCTTCCACTTGGCTACGGCGACAAGCTTTTTCATAGGCCGACGGGATCGAGCGATAGATTAAAATCTATCTGTACCCCAGCCTTTCGGCAGTTTCCCTCACGCGTGGTTACGGACGAACCGCGGGATCCCGGAGAGCGGGGAGTACGCATCGTGGGAGTCAGGTGGACGATGGGCCGTCCTATCGAGATGTGCCGGGCTTCCCGATGCTTCCTCTGGGGAGGGGGAACTGGGTAGAGGGGACGTGTTCGTCTGATAGGTGATAATCTGTTAGGGCCGCATATATGGCTCTGCAACCTCGCCGTTGAGGTGAGAGTACTGGTTGATTTCGATCTTGGCTTTCAGAAGTTTACCAAGCTTAATACGCGGGCAGTCTCCAGAGGGGATCCTATCAGACTCTCGTCCCGACAGGACTCCGACTCCCTCTCAAGCAGACAGACCTCCAGACCTCCATCGACGAGGCAGACATCACGATGAGGGCCTCTTCCCTCGCTACCACGGCCTTCGCGGCCGCTCTGGCACCGATGGCCTCCGCGCTGCTTCGGTTCTCCTGCTCACAGCTGGTCGTCGATAGAATAGATCCGCTCGTCAACCCCGGCCTGGCACCCTCCCCCCACCTCCACCAGATCGTGGGCGGCAACACCTTCAACGTGACGATGGACCCCAGGACTCTCGACATCCCCTCGAAAGCGAGCTGCACGACCTGCACCTTCGCCGACGACTTCTCCAACTACTGGACCGCCGTCATGTACTTCAAGGCGCGCAATGGCACCTTCCACCGGGTGCCCCAGCGTCCCAACCTGGGCTTCGAGTCCGCCAATGGCGGCATGACCATCTACTACATCCCGCACGGAAAGGGCAAGACCACGGCCTTCAAGCCGGGATACCGCATGCTCACCGGCGACTCGCGCTTCACCACCAAGGAGCAGGCCAAGAAGTTCCGCCAGCTGACCTACACCTGCCTCGCGACCATGTCGACGCGGTCAGGCGAGACGCTCGACTTCCCGGCCAAGCCCTGCGCGCAGGGCATCATGACGAACGTCCGGTTCCCGACCTGCTGGGACGGCAAGAACCTCGACTCGCCCGACCACGAGGCGCACGTGGCGTACCCGGAGACGGGCACGTTCGAGCGCAACGGCCCCTGCCCCGCCACCCACCCGGTCCAGGTGCCCCAGCTGTTCTTCGAGACCATCTGGGACACGCGCGCGTTCAACGACAAGAGCCTCTGGCCCGCGGACGGCAGCCAGCCGTTCTACTGGAGCTACGGCGACAACCTGGGCTACGGCACGCACGGCGACTACGTGTTCGGGTGGAAGGGCGACGCCCTGCAGAAGGTCATGGACGCGAACTGCGCGAACTGCCCGCAGATCAAGTCGCAGAGTATCGCGACGGGGAATAAGTGCACGGTCAAGAACGCTGTGACGGAGAATATTGATGGATGTGAGTCGCCGTCCCTTCTCTCCATTTATCCCCCCCTTATTTTCTCCCCATCGCCCTCCTTTTTACCCGAATTTCTTTGGCTTTTCAAGAGACGGCCTGCCCCCGCCCCCATTATGTGCGACGGTGATTCGCCCTCGCCCCCATTTCCCCCGAAGCGCGCCTCCTCCGAAGCTCATCCTGCTGCTGCTGCTGCATCACATGGCGGGCATGATTTGAAACCGAGCTGCTCAGCTTCGGAGAGAAAAAACAAGATGGCCTCGACACTTTGTGTGACTGACACCGCATCTCTGCTGCGGATGTAGGGCTCCCGACTCTCCCCGGAATGTGACCGACCGACCCGATCGCTGAAAGTTCTTTTTTAAACCACCTTAACTATCTGTACCCACGGAACATCACGAAACGCACATTTTCGATACACGACAGAAAGAGACACGACAGACGGACGGACGGACGTACTGCCCCCACCGACAGGCAGACAGACAGACGCGTCTTGCCTCCGACCCCGACATGACCTGACCGACAGACAGACAGACAGGCTGCGGCCGTCCCTGCAGCCGACGAGCGGATGGGGGCGAGTAACCAAGTACTATTAGTAGGGAAATTGGAGAAAAGGGCGGTCGGTTGTTTGGGCCTTGTCTGAAACATGCCTACTAAAGTCGAGATATAGGAAACGAACAGGGAGGGAGAGACGAGATGGGAGGGAGGGCTCCAGGCGCTTTTACATACCTACATACCCACCTTTTGCCTACTGTATCTATCTGCCTTAATTTCTATAGCGCCATCATTGTATGTGGTAGGCGCTTGATCACATGTGCCGCCTATGTTATAATACGTCTCCGATATAATCACAGCCTTCTGTCACAAATATCACTAAGCCCATTGAGCAGCAGCACTAGATTGCCATGATGGAATAGTGAGTTTCATAAATCGTGATCATCACAGCTGAGGTAGACAGGTATCCGCACCTCCCAGGTCAAGGCTGGATGCTCTCTGCCTTGCTTCACCGCAACAGTCTGTTAACTGTCTTTGTCTTGTCTCCCCTCCCCTCATCGGCGGTGATGTGATTGATGTATCCACTCCGCACCCCGCTCACTATTCCCTATCTTCGGAAGTCTCTCATGCACGAAAGAGATGTCAAGTCAGTCTAGCTGCTCCGGGCTACCTACAAGGTTGGGTGGGTGGGTAGTAGCAGAGCAAAACGCGCCCCTTTCCGACATATGTCCATCCATCACACCCTTTCCTCCGTGCGCGCAAACTGATGCGCAAGTGCGGTGTGTCTCGCCCTCATGTTGCATTCGTGAAGAGGAGGGGAGGTAAATCGGGAGGTAGGTTCCTATCTAGGTAGGGACCTACCCGCCGCGTCTGATACCACCTACCTACCCTTTTGTCGTCAGGGAGGAGAGATAGGGGAAGAGAGAGGGGGTGAAAGAATAGGACCCTGCCTTCGTCGCAGGCACGCTCAGCAGTCTTCAACATCGCCCAATCTCGATTCGTTTCTGCCCCTATTCCGTACCCGTCAGCGCTCCTTCCCTGCCCTCTTCTGCCCTTGCGTGGGTGTGTGTCTGTCTGGGTTGATCTCCGGTGCCACCAACCGCCCGCCTGCCCACCCTTCTGTCTGTCTCTCTGTCTGTCTCTCGATAGTATCAGCCCACATCTCTCACTACCTACTACCTGCCGTGCGAATCGGGATCTTTTATCTAGGTACCACCTATGTATGCCATTGACCAACAGGAGGGGGGGAGGAAGCTCCCTTTCCGTTGCATCTGCTGTCTGACATAACACCGATGATGAACTCCTGTACGTAAAGCTACCTGAGACATCGACCTACCTACCTATATGCTGTGCGAACGGACGGAGGCGCTGCACATGCTTTTACGGAAGACGCGAACAGGCCATGCGATGCACTGCGAATGCGCGACGGCGCGGTGCAGCGCAGTACGCGTCCGACCAGGATGTCCAGACCGCCCTTCTTCCCTCCTCCCTGCCCCTTTACCCTTGCCCTTGTTGGACCGACCGACAAGGACCCCTTTTCTTTCTTTTTCGTCTCGATCTCCACTTCACCCTGGCAAATGATAACCCGGTCTTCGGTGGCGGGAGAGAGAGCACTGATGGAAAGGGTTCAAGACTCTGAAGGAACGTGCGTGCGCACGATCCAAACCTTGTATCTCGTATCTGCTTCGTGGCCTTCATCCGGCAGGCAAAGTAGACGACGACGACAGACAGGAATAAGAGATAAAGATAATTGATGGCATTGAGCGGTGTTGAGGTTTGGTTACGGTGGCGGGTGTGCGTTCTGGTGCTACAGTGTGGTTGTACTGATCACACGCAGAGACTCAAAAGAGTAGAAGAGACAAAGGGATATTGGAGGCTTGGAGACTTCGGCGTGCATAAAGTTTCGTCACAAATATCATTTCTGAGAGAGAGAGAAAAAAAATAATTCAGGAGGGTGGCATGCGTTTCGCGAAATTTGCTTTTTTCTGTCTATCCTTCTCCTCTTCTTTTTGCCAAGTATATGACCGCACTAGTACGAGGAAGATACGACAAGAAGGGTCTCCTTGAGGTCCCTCTTGGGACCTGTACGTATGGTACTTGGAGACAAGCTGGAGAGTGGAGGGGAACGAACTAACTGAAGTGGTGGTACGGAGTCGGTCGTACCAAGGTTCTGACATGACAGTTTTTCTTCGAGGGAGAGTCCCGCGTGCCACGTCGGTTCGTCTTGCCGGGGCCGACCGATGGACGGGACGCCGTTCTGTGGATCTCCAGCCATTTTTTGTCCCTAACTGAGACGTTCTGTAGGTACGTCTATAAACCATGAGCTGCACTAAAGATGATCGCTTTGCGACTTACGCAGAGGACGGCGACCATGACGACGCTAAGGAGGCGAGAAAAGCGCGGAACCGCGAGATTGTCCGAATAAGAGAAGAATACTGTTTCTAAGTTCGCTGCCTCCTGCTTCATCATGATCATGATCATCATGTCTTCTTCACCGTATGTCCTTCCCCATCCCCTTCGCCGTCCAGCGAAGCACGCATAGGCCCACCCAAAGTGGAGAGAGAGAGAAGGAGAAGCTACTGAACAGCGTTACGCTCATCGGAGGATTCTTCCTGCTTGTCTCTCTCCTTTTTGTTTCTGTGTCGCTGTTTCTGCGAAGCGCGGGTCTGGCAAGGGCCAGCAGTCGTGCTGGGTTGTTGAAAGCACAGTGCGCGACTGCTCAGAGCTAGATGCAGCAGTGGTTTTTCCGCCTGAAGTGGGGGCGGGCGGGCAAGCAAAAAAAGCCCCAGTATTCTTTTCTCTTGCGTCACATCAATTCATGCGGTCCCAGAAGAGACGCGTCTACGGGTAACGCGGGGGTCCCAAAAAATGGCAGGGAGAAAAACGCGGAGCGCGTTAAAAAAAAACGCGAAAAGAGCGCGACTTTTACGCGTCAGTCGCAAATTGCGTTTTCACATCCCCCGCCAATCGCCCATGCCCCTCCACGTTCGTCGGACTGCGGTCAGCAGGGAGCGATTTGGCATTCATTTTTGGCTTGAACAGAAGAAGAATGAAAGAGCAAAGAGTTGGTTTTTAGAGAGGGAGGAATGTGAAAAGTAAAAAATTAGAAAAAAAAATTTGGAGAAGCTTTTCGGTCGGGTCGGACGAGCTGCGGCCCTCCCTCTCTTTGCAACCAGAACCACGGTCTCTAAAACGGGTGCGGCGGCGGCGGCAGGGCGGACGGGAAGGGGGTGGTCGAGTGCGGACAGACCTCACCCAAAAAAGCCGCCTTGCACTCTTTGGGGTCGACCGCTGAACCGACCCGGCGGTCCAGGATTGTCGCTCCAAACTGTCAAAGTTGAGGCTGGTTTGAGTCTAGTTGGAACCCGAGCGTCAAACTCTTTAGTTCCTACTTGCTCCTGCTCCTGGGTTACCCATAGAATCGGCGCGCTTGATGACACGAGCTGGACCGGGTTCGGTGGCCGTGCCTTTTCAGCAATGCCAAACTTGACTTGGCTCCACGCCAGCTAAACCAGCCAGGCGAGGGGGGGCGAGGCGAGGCGAGAGAAAGGAAGCTATGCTAGTCAGGGGAAGCGAGAGGGAGGGACACGCGCCCAAGCGAAGTCCAGCTCAGGCGCACAGCCGGCCAGCTTCGGAACAGGCAAAAAAAGAGGATCATGATCAAGAGAATCAGACAGCGAGAAAAACAACAAAGAACGTTCGTTTTCTCATCTTGTATCCACTTGGGCTCGGATCCGCCAGCTTCTTCAGCACAAGTCTGTCATATGTATGGCCCGGTCGCAAAGCTCCCTGCAGCCTGCGTCGACGGGGCTTTCGTAACAGCTCTCTCTCTCTCTCGTGATGGAAAACTTGGCCCGCCCCCAGGAGAGGCTGGAGCTGGTCCACAGGCATACGTGGTGGACGGATATGTAGTTACGAGATTCCGAAGTACGTCGTAGTAAGACGAAAAGAATCCAAAAATCCCAAGCGAACCTGCGGACCTAGAACCTGAGGCTACAGGATAGGTTAGAAAGGTTGGGACAGGCCCCCGCCGCGAACCGTTGGAATGAGAACTGCCCGAGGACAGCTGATCGATGATCGTGCATCCGCCGAGTTCCGTCCGCTGTTCTCTGCTCGGCTTTTTGCACATCCTTCATGCCCGTCGTCCAATCTTCCACCATCCTGCAGCCAGCCCAAAAAAAGACGAGGGGCAGAAAGCAGGTAGACGACGTCTTGAGGGAGGGTAGCAAGAGGTAGGTACCTCGATAGGGTATGTTGTTAGTAGCTTCATACCCGTGCTCCCCGCCTCCATAGACGCGCCAGCGCCGTTGAAACCTGCAGTTGGCCACACCCTCTCCGCCTGCCAATCGACGACGATCGCTGCAGCTCTTCTGCATGCAGGCAGGAAGAGCTACTGACTGGGCTGGATTGGTTTGGCTGATTGGTGGCTTGTCTTCCGAGGCCGTTCGTTCCCTCGTCCGTCTAGATCCATCCATCATCAGTGGCATCAGGTCCCCTCACGGTTTCTTTGCTTCCTCATCCTCTGCGCCGCTGCGGGCCAGATGGAAGTCGTGGAAACTCGCTGGGCCTCGCTCCGGCCCCGTCTTTCGGCAGTGATGATCCTCTGACGACGTGCCACCTGGACCTGATAGAAGCTATCGACTCCACATCGGGCCAGCTCTCCTTTGCAACCGAGCAGGAAGAGAGGAGAAAGAAAGAAAATAAAAGCTCACTCTTGCATCCGGTGCCCCATTCTTTATGTCTTACAACGGCGCAACTGTGTAGAATGCTTGCCAATTCCTCTTGAAGCTCCCACGCAAGCCCACGTTCCGTACGGACTCGGCGGACGAACGAGGCCCTTGCCTCGGTGCGCTGGAGCGCTGCTCTTCTTCAGTCTGGTGGAGACAAGGGCGGATCTGGCCCACAGTGCGGGCTTTCCTTTGGGACCAGGGCTTCCCTCAATCCCTCGATCCTGGCAATGGACTGGGCAGGGTCCCTTCCCCCAAAGCCCATCCCGCAGCAGTGCAGCAGCACGCACGCCTTCCCAGCGCCAATCCCGCACTTAGTCGCCCACCTGTGCGACCACCTGTCCCCCCCCAAACTCTTCCGAATTCCCTTTCGCTCCCCTCCACTCCCACACCACACCTGCTGCACCTCGCTCATCCTCCCCAGCCGATTTTACCCAGTCCATTGCGCACATCCTCCTGCAGACTGCGACTTGCATCGTCCGATTCTCGCCTCGTTCTTCTCTCTCTTTTTTTTTTCCCTACCCTTCACTCCTTTTTGTTGAACACACCTATCGAGTCGCTCTTTTTTCGCATTCTCCTACCCCCTCCCCTCTCACGCTCTCTCCACATTTTTCGATTCTGATCCGCTTTTTGGCGGGGGGTGACACTGGCCGTCGCGTATTATATCTCCCAGAGCCCAATCGCTCGTCCTTCCTCCGACTTACATACCAGCCAGCCAGCCCAGACCAGTCGATCACAGGCTCACCAACCCTCTCCTTCGTCAACCTCCCTTCTTTTTTTCCTCCTCCCCTTCCCCCTTCTTGGGGCAGTTGCACCTCTCCCCAACAGCCCGTAGCCGCCGTTCCATTTTTCTTCCGTTATGTCTTAAACCACTTGCATCGATCAATTCTGTAATATTTGTTTCTTCAGAATCTTTTGCGAGTGGCGGCGGCGCACTCTTGCTCTGTTGGGGTTTGGTCGCAATCCGCAGAGGCGATCCGCGCAACACCAGCCATCCAATTTTCGCTTGCTCACCCCAAGAAGAACGTCAATCCTCGGGAATTTAGCCGTGGGTCACAAGGGTGTTTTTGATTCTCGGCAGCCAGAGCCTGGCAGGAAGCACCCCAACGAGTTTTGCGTCTTGCGTCTTGCATCTCCCTTGCTTTCGTTGGGAAAGAGAACAGCGACACAAATTAAGGTTCCGGCGCCGGTCGTTGAAGGTTGAAGAAGAAGGACCAAGAAGGACGGCGTTCCCGGTCCAAGCAGTGGCAGCAGCAGCATTTTAGCTACGCGCTCGCTACCTAAATTCCTCCCTCCTCCGCCCTTTCTTTCTTGCCGCTTTCCGTTTCATGACGCGACCGCCTTTCATTCCAGACGACGACGACGAGCACAGGATTCCAACCAAGAATGGCATCCCATCAACTGGCGACCTCCCTCCAGGGAGGCATTCGCCCTCGCTGCGAAGCGCCCAGGACACCAGAGCCCATGGCCAAGGACGATGATGAAGCCACGGCTCCCTCTCCACCGCGTCCGCGCTTGAAGCTTAAGCGACGCAATGTCTCTCATCAACTCTCCGCGCCGACACAACATTTCCTCGCATCCGTGGCCGCGGCAGATATCCCCATACCGAGCATCGAGGAGCCCGAAATTGCACCGGACGACGCGGACATGACGGACGGGCCCTTCAACGGCATGAACATGAGCAATATCATCAATATGAGCATGAACCACCACCACTTCGGCCACGACGGGGAGATGGACCTATCGCTCAAGTTGCCTGGACGCGAGTTCGAGATCCCCAAGACGCCTGCCCCCGGCGTCCTCCCATCGCTTTCGCCCACTCGGCTGCCCAACTGGTCTACCGAGTCATCCTTCAGCAGTTCGACCGACGAGTCGAGCCCCGAACCTGACTATGCGTCAAGCAGGCCGTCGACCTCTCGCTCCACCTACACCAGCTCCTCAATCTTCAGCCGTCTCTCTCACTTCTCAGATCAGTTCGTCAGCCCAGAACCGGTTGATGCCAGCGAGAAGGTCGCCTGTGACGATGGCTCGCTCAGCAACGACTTGGGCATCGGCAGTGGAAGCGGCAGCGGCAGCAGCAGCCAGGAATCAAGGTCCAAAGCTAGGAAAGCCCCTTGGACGAAGGCAATGAGCGCGCATCTGTGGTCTACCTACATGATGTACCTCCAAGACCCACGGGTGACACCTTTCCGCACTGGAAAGAGCTGTATCCCGCCTCACGGCGTCTGCCTCAGGGTGGCCCGTGAGGCCAAACGGAGCTGGAAGGGCTCCAAGGCCGGCGGCGCCACGGCCAAGACTGACGGCACTGCGGTTCCTACTGCGGCTCCTACTGCAGTTCCTACTGCAGTCCACAAGAGCGGAAGCACGACGCCAAAGGCTGAGGCGGCGGCGACCTACATTGCCTGGCCTCACACGTGCGCGGCGACCAGGACGCATCTCCGCGAGCTGTGTAAGCTCAAGGCGGCGGCGCCTGGTGGCATTGGCTTGCGATACATGTCGCGAAGCCCGACGCCCTTCAACCCGGCGGCGGCGGCCAATCGCCACCGGGGTCGGCGCTCGACGCCGGCGAGGGTGGGCTCGTCTTTTGCTACGCAAGACATTGCCATGTCGCTGACCGTCAGCACCTCGGAGGTCATGCAGCCGCATGGGCCGCTAGCCCAGCTCACTAGCTCGGCTGCCGAGGCAACTGCACCATTCCCGGACCTCTTCTCCCCCTCCGAACTGATGCCGCCGTCGTCTGCTCCTGGTGAAACTACCGCCGTTGCTACTGCTGGCTCATCCTCCTCAATTGACGATGACGCTATTACTACTACTGAGCCCGCGGCGCCGCCTCCTCCCGAGCGCTCCCGTTTAGGCTCGCCATTCCAGGCGAGGAGTTACGGGCCCAGCTCGTCGACCTCGCTCGCGGCCGTGCTCGGTCTGACCGGGCCCCGGCACCAGCCGCACACGGTCGGGCCGCGGCGCACGCTCCAGTCGCCTGTGCGACTCAGCCGCTCGGGTACTCAGCAAAGACGTCGCACGACCGTCTCCAGCAGGGTCCCGCCGAAGCTGGAGCACCGCAGGCAACGGCCGAGTCTGGCCAGCGACCTGTGGGTCGCCCCAATAGACCGGCTCGGCGACGACGACGCTAGCAACGACGCCAATCCCATTCAGCAGCACCAGCAGCAGCACCAGCAGCAGCACCAGCAGCAGCACCAGCAATGTGGGGAGCAGTCAACAGCCACAGCGGCGGCCTTCGATCCCGTCGAGTCCAGCTCGTCGGCCGCATCGACCCGCCACAGCGCGTTCTTCATTCCCCGTTCGACAACCACAACCACTGCATCCGGCTCCCTCGGCTCTGCCGGCCTACACCACAACCTAGTCTCCTCCGCGACGGCCCCCGAGCTCTCACAACTGCTCTCCCCACCACTCCTTGCCGACCCATCCAGCCTCGCACCCCCTCCCCGTCTGGGCTCCCCCTTCTCCGGCGCGGTGGCCAGCACCTCCTTCAGCTTCCCCAACCGCTTCTTCCAACCCAGCTCCTCCTCCTTCTCCACCTCCACCACCGACTATTACTACTCCTACTCGTCTGTTGGCCAACAACCAGCACAGCGGCCGTTCGCCACCGTTCAGGAGGCGGCGGTGGCCCAGCAGCAGCAACATCAGCAATTATCTTCGCAGATGCTGCTGGATCCATTTGCGCCCTCCGCTGCCCTGGAGCAGCAGCAGCAGCAGCAGCAGCAGGCGTCGTCTTCGTCGTCCGCCGCTTCCGGCCGCGACAACCTCGCTCAGCGGCTCGCTTACATCGACCAGCGCCTCAAGGAGTTCCGGAGCCGTGACATCAATAGACGGCGGTCCGAGTCGCCTTTCTAAGAGGTCTCCTGAGGCAATGTCATATTCTTTAATATTCTATTACCGCTTTTAGTTCTTCTCGTATGCTTCGCAGATTGTATTGCTATTATCATTTTTATTCTTCAGTATTCTTTTTTTCTCTTTTTCTTTTCTGTCACGATATTTTTTTCTTATGAAGTCAGATGATACGATGCGATCATGCGTTATCGATTCGAGATTTGGGGAGAAAGGGGAAGATACGTTGAGTTTTCTGAATTGTGTGAGGATGAGACGAGAGAGGGAATGAAACAGTTATGAGAGAAGCTATTGTGGAGGAAGACAGAAGCTGTGGGAGAGACGAACCAGCAGACGCAGAGGAGACGAAATACCCCAACCTACCAACGGCCAACTTTACCACCACCACCACTACTACTCCGGACGATGAACCTTTACTTCTCACGAACCCCTTTACATCTTTCACCTTCTTACATTCATTACCGCCAGACGTGTTCTTACTACTACCTGCTACCACGTACTACTTACTCCCTACCACCCTTATACCCCCTTTCCTGTCTATCTTTACATTTACTTCGTTCTCTTTATCTTCTTGTCTCTCGCTCTCTCTACATACTTTCTGGCATCTCGTATTCATTATTCTTTTCCTGCTTTCTCCCCGGGAGTGGTGAGGGTTGGCTTTTATGGCTTGGATGTTGATTTTTAAACGGGAAGATTATAACGAAGGAGAGCCCGATAAGTGGCTCTTGTTTCGTGGAGCGAGAGAAGATGGCAGACATACTGCGCTGCGATTATTTTTTGACGGGTCCTTTTGTTACCCTGTTCTGCTTTTGATGGCGACGAGAATGCACGATATGACATGATGACACGCGCGCGAACACGATACTTATTTGCTTGGAACGTTCCTGACATCTTTTTCTGTCTTTTTTTTTATCTATCGCTGCTTATTTCCTGGTCTTCTTTTTCCTGCTTCAACCACCCCTCCATCTGCTCTCAGGGGCTGGAGGCTGGAGGGTCTCTTCTGTTACACTGTTCTTCTGCCTTATTCTGTCTGCCCGCACACAGATCAAAAAACCGAAAAGCATCGCATCTTTGCATCGAGGGCCCTTTTCTCCTCTTCTGATCATTTTATCTCTTTCTTTTTTAGTTTCTTTCGTCATGGGATAGATCATCTTTCTGTGGAGTTCAGTTGGCTGTTCTGTTTTGTTTTGTTTTCCCCCTTTTTTACTTCACCCCTTCAAAAGTTATGACTGAAACGACAGAACGCTGGAAAAACTGGTACATCAGCAAGCAGATTGAGAGGGACGAGGGAGGGGATCGATGTGTCTTGACGTGAAGTGAGACTAACATATGGAGGGGGATGGAGGGCTGGAAGGATGAGGAACAGATTGGACGAGGGTGGGCTGAGGAGGAATACGGGAGAATGACATGACATGTATCTCATGAAAGATTTGCCCCCAGTACTTACTTTCGCCGTTGGCGCCTCCAGCCTGAAGAAGGCTGGAGAGTATGCCTACCTGCTTATACTGTTGATAAATTTTAAGTGACGATCACGATCATTTTTCTCCCTCGTAATGATGCTGTTCCTCTTGTGGAGACTTTTAATGCTTCCCCGTTGACGTGGTTTGTGCTATCCCTCTGAAATTCGTACCTCCCTGGCCTAGTTATTTTCTGCCTCATACGATCGGATGATACCAAGCTTTCTTGTCAATTCCTTCACACCGCCAAAAAAGAAGATCATTGAGTTGGGGAATTGCAACTCTACAGTGCCATTATGAAGATCCGTGATACGCCCGAGAAGCCCGGACTGCCGATGTTCCCGAACTTCCCAGGCCCCATTACTACGGACTCTAGGGAGGTCCAGGGGCGCTAGCGGGGAAGCTATAGCGGGCGTTAGCAGCATAGCACGAGGGCATCAACCAATCACGCTTACCTCACTCACGCGAGCAGCAAGCATGGTCCTGTATTTACACTTGTCTGTAATTTTTTTTTTTCTCCCTTTCGCTTTCTCACCGTGCCAGCTTCCTGCAAGGAGGTACTCCCAGTATTATACTGCCACCAACCATTGGTACCACCTATCTCCCGAGGTGGAGACGTCGTTTCTGTCTCGGGTCCGCACGGTTTCGCGACCGCGAACGCCATCAAACGCCTATGACGTAGAAGGAAGCTGAGGAGGGGGCCAAGACAATGCCGATGTTAACGGCAGCGGGTCGCAACGGCGACAGCAGCCGGAGGAGGAGGAGGAGGATGATGACGAGGAGGTTTCTTGGGCTACCGAGCGGCGACGCGCTTCTAGTCGTTCTTCTGGGGCTGCTATTCTTCGTCGGTCGCGCCGAGGCGTCGATAGGCGACCGTCTGCCCGAGTTCCACGAGTGCATCGAGGTTCGTAATTTTTGATTCAGCCATGAGGATGGGATGACATGGCTGGACGATAGTTCCCCGTGCATCCGTTCTCCCCTCACCTGGCTGGTATCTACTACCTAGACAGAAGAAAATGTCCTTTCTCTCTCTCTCGCTAACCAGTTCCATGTCTGGACAAAACAGATCTGCAAGCACGAGAACTGCGAACCCGACACCATCGACCACAAAACACCAATCCGTGAGATCCAACCCCAAGCAACGCCTGCTGCTCTCTCCTCTAGACCACGACCACCACGACCACCCCTCTAAAAGCTCGACCCGGACGCGTTTCGCTAACTAGACCTTCCTCCCACAAACAGCCCTCCACCACCGCCTCCTCCTCTGGACCTGCCCCCAAGAATGCGACTACGCCTGCCAGCACATCATCACCGACCAGCGCGTCGCCGCCTCCGCGCCCGTCGTCCAGTTCCACGGCAAGTGGCCCTTCCACCGGTTCCTCGGCATGCAGGAGCCCCTGTCCGTCCTCTTCTCCGCGGGGAACCTCTGGGCGCACCTGGACGGCCTCTCGAAGCTCCACGCGCTCGTCGCGCCCACCTACGCCCTCCGCCGCTACTACTTCGGGTTCGCGATCTCGGGGATAGCGGCCTGGACGGCGTCCATAGTCTTCCACACGCGCGACTTCCGCGCCACCGAGCAGGTTGACTACTTCGCGGCGGGCGCCAACGTGCTGTACGGCCTGTACCTGGCCGTGGTGCGCATCTGGCGGCTCGACGTCCCCGCTCGCAGGGGGGCGGCGAGGTGGTGGACGGTGGTTTGTTTGGCTGCGTACGCGTCGCACGTGGGATACTTGAGGTTCGTGAGGTGGAACTACACGTACAACATGGCCGCCAACGTCGCGGTCGGCGCCTGCCAGAACGTGCTGTGGACGCGCTTCTCGTGGACGAGGTACCGGCGAGAGAGGCGCGCGTGGACGGCCCTGCCGGGCCTGGCCGTCGCGTGGATCACCATGGCTATGGGCCTGGAGCTGTTCGACTTCCCGCCGATCTGGGGCGCCGTCGACGCGCATTCGCTTTGGCATCTGGGGACGATCTTCCCTACTGCGATTTGGTATAAGTGAGTGGTACACTGACCAGCCGCCTCCCGTTCCCTGTTGGTATATATCACATATGTGCTTTGGCCACCACCACCGCAACTAACCGCTTTCCCCCTTCTCTAATCCACAGCTTCCTGGTCAAGGACGCGCAAGACGACATCGTCGGCACCGAGAGGTTGAAGGCGTGATATGTATGATCACCTTGGCGCTCTTCTTTATCTAGTACGTCCGGGTCAGGAACGTGTGCTAGCTTCGTAGCCGTTATCTATACGTAGGTACCTAGGTAGCTATCTATCTGTCTTCCTAGTCGGGGATCATGTAATAGCGGGCAGCGGCATGTTCACCGGCTCGACTTGCCTTGATGCCGCGGATTAATGAGACTGCGGCCTGCGCGAGCTAGCGGATATATAAGGAGATCCATACACCATTTAATGAAATAATTACCCCCAACTAAGCGATGTGTCACCCCGGGTATCGGACTCGCACGCTGGGGTGTTGAAATATGGTCGATGATGCCCATCTTCGCCCATCTTCCAGAGCATTGGGTTTGCTCTTCACTTCTCGGTCATCTCATGCCGGGCAACTCGTCAGGCGATCAGGAAGCAGTGTTCATGATGCGATGTATAATGCCATGATGCGCTAACTAAGCTACCTAGCCATTTCGTTTCTTTCCCCCTCAATCCTCATCCATCTGTCCATGCAATGATTACCACTCTCCTCCTTCCCTCCATCTTTCTCAAAACCCCAAAATCAACAATCATCATCATCCATCCTCCAAACATTCGCCCCATTCTTCTCCAACCCCTCCCTAACCCTCGCCAAAATCCCCTCCCTCCTCTTCATCCTCGCCCTGATCCGCTCCTTCTCGCCGTCCGTGTACCCACTCAACTTCTTCCTAGGCGTTGCTGAAGGTGTACCTCCGGAGCTGCCCACTGACATACCAAGCTGCTGTTGCTGCTGCTGCTGACCAGGTGAGAACACCGAACGTGAGAGCCTCTTCTGGTGCTGGTGCTGGGACGACTGTTTCTGAGGCGTAGACGGCGACGAGTTGCTGTTACTGCCACCCCCCTCTGACCCTGTCCCAGTACCAGTCCCAGCACCACCAACATGAACGCCCTGAAGCCTCAGCTTCCGTATCTGATTCTCCAGAACGTCCACATCGCCACTCCGCTTCTCCACCATGCTCGTCATCTTCATAACCGTGCGCATAACGGCCTCGACAGTAGGCGGCGCCGTACCAGCCGCCGCACCGACCGCACCGGCGCCTACACCTACACCTGCACCCGCACCATTCGTGGCACCACCACCACCACCACCAGAACCCCCCTTCGTCGGCGTGCCCTGTCCGATACTAATACCAGAAACAGCACCACCAGCAGCGACCATCCTAGTCCTCAACATCGTAAGCGCCTCCTCAGCCTCGACAAGGCTCTTCGCGAACCCCGTGAAAACCCTCCTCAGATCCGCCTGCTGCGCAGCCTGCTCCGCCCCCAGCGGCAACGACCTCGCGGCGCTGGCCTGGTCCGGGTCGACCCTGCTCAGGTAGTTCCTCCGCAGGTCCATCTCCCTCCCCCTCAGGCGCGCGAGTCCCCTCCCGAGCTCCGCGCAGCTCTCGATCATCCCGTCCAGGTCCCTCACCCTCCCGCCCTCGAGGTCCCCCGCCAGCTCGTCCTCCCCCAGGATGTGGGGCACGTCCTCGGCGTCGCAGAGGATCCAGTCGTCGGGTATCTCCAAGTCCTCCATCGTCTTGTGCTGCCGCTGCCGCCGCCTAGGTGCCTCGCAGCTGCGACCCATGTGTCCCAGGATGAACTCCTTCAGGTGCCTCGCGTTGAGCCCCAGTGTGTCGACCATGCGGTTGATGTCTCTATACATCGCCTCCGCCTGCGCCGGCACCGTCCTGCCCGCCTGCGGCACCTCGCCCGAGTTTGGCAGGAACTCGGCCAGCTCGAGCGTGGGCACGGGCGGGGCGTTGAGGAGCTCCTGCTTCCAGTCGTCTTCCTGATCCGAGAGCAGCTGCGACTCGTCGGCTGCCTTCTTGGCCTGCGCTTTGCGCTGCTGCTCGACGTTGGGGTCGGGCGTGAGCCGCCCTCCTCCTCCTGGTTGTTGTTGCTGGTGCTGATGCTGCTGCTGTTTGGCAGGAGGGGGGCCCATGGCGGGGTGAGATCTCGGCTGCGCCGGGGCCAGAGACGGCTTGCCGAAGACGGATGAGCCGGGACCACCACCGCCTAGGAGTTGGGACGCCATGCCGGGCGCACTGACGGAGCGGGATGCCTCGGGCTTGAACATTCGGGAAGGGACGCCGGCTCCGCCGCGCACGGGACTGGGCGACCTAGGGCTCATAGCCAGCGGTTGCGGGAAGGACGGCGCGTTGCGGCTCACCTCGCCGAAGAGGCGGCGGGGCTGGTCGCCACCGGCGGTGGACGCGAGGGAGAAGACGCTTCCTGAGCCGCCGGCGGCGCCAATGCCGCCGAAGGAGCTCTGCGGGGTGAAGCCGGGGGTCTGGCCGAAGCCTGTGGTGGTGGTCGGGCTGAGGTCCTTGGCGACGTCGATTCCGCTGCCTTCGCTCTCGGCGCCCTCGTCCTCTTCGTTCTCATTCTCGTTTGAGCCTTCATCATCCTCGACTTCATCGCTTACGTCCTCTTCTTCTCCTTCCTCCTCATCTGACAATTCGCCTTCCTCTGAGCCGCTGGGTATGGGTTGATCCAGGACGGAATCCTCGACAGGCAGCTTGGGCAACGACTGCTGCAGCAGGGAAGGAGTCGGTGCCTCGGGCCTCTTCGGTAACACACCAGGCAGCGGCAGCTGGAAGTTGTCGACCTTGTACTTCGACTTTTGCGTGATAGGATCAGGTGGCAAGGGCGCGTCATCGACGGCCCCTCCTTCGGGCTCCGGACTGGGGCTGGTGGCCAAGCGGGACGGTAGTTTAGATTCTGAAGAAGGGAAAGGATGATCAACATCATTGTCAGTAAGCCCCTCCTGTGCTGTGGTACTCCCCTTGACCTTGGTGGGTGACTCATCCCCCAACATGCGGGCCAGCTGTTGCTGCTCTTCAGGCGAGCGCGTTGTCGCCGCCGATGACCCGGATGAGTCGGTGAGATAGAAGAGAGCCTTACTAGTTGACTCGGGCGGGAGCGGGGCAGTGACGTCCTTCGGGGGTGTCGACGGGCTTGCCTTGGCCGCTGTGGCGGATGACCCGAAAATGCCGCCGCCCGTGCCCACAGAGGCGAAGGGGGATGTTGATGGTTTGAGGCCGCCGAACAGGCCTGCTCCGGACGTTGTTGGCGCCGTTGTCGTGGAGGTGAGAAATTTGGACGGAGCCGGAGATGTGGTGGGCGTGGTGGACGGGCCAAACAGACTCGGGGCCCCGAATGTGGAGCCGGTAGATTGTGTAACGGATCCGAAAAGAGGCTTCGACGGGTCAAATGATGTCCCTGCTGATATGGACGCGAAAGGGTTTGGCTTGACTGGAGGAAAAGCGCCGTTATCCTTCGAGAGGGACGCAAAGGGGTTCGGCTTCTCCGCCGGCGAGCCGGACGACGTTGCTGTCATGGCCAAACCACCGCTGAAGATGCTAGCGGGCTTAGCAGTGTTTGATTCTGTTGCCGCAGGCGTGGCCTTGGAAGTATCTCCAAGAGACGAGCCGAAACCGGAGCCGAAACCGAGCGAACCGCCTGCGGCAGCCAACTCAGTCTTGCCGTCGTCATTTGCAGGGGTGGCATCCGCCTTGAACGTAGAGTTGAGTTTGAACGGGGTGGATCCAAAGGGCGAGGCGGTGGTGGTTGAGGATGGCTTTGCCGAAGGGAAAGAAGTGTCGTTATCCATAGAAATCTCCTGGGAGCTTCCGCCACCGAACGCGCCCGACGGCTTTGCGGACCCGAAGATGCTGCCCCCGCTTGCTCCTCCACCAGCCGCTCCACCCGCAGCAAGCGACGCAAACCCGCCCTTGTTCGCGAAGGATGAGAAGCCGCCGCCAGAAGTAGGAGTGGACGTCGACGATGCACCGACCCCGCTGCCGAAGCCACTGCCTGGGGTTCCGGTGGCTGGAGCCGCGGGGCTGCCGAACGACGGGTGACCGAACGCAGGCTTCCCGAACTCGTGTGAGCTGGACGCCGTGCTACCTGCCGCCATTGCCGCCCATGGAGACGCCTTCTGAGCTCCCATGGCACCGGCACCACCCAACGCAGAGGCTTGCCCGAATGCCGGGGTGCTAGTCGGCTTAGCACCGCCTAGGGCAGAGGGCGTGCCAAAGGCAGGGGCACCAAAGGCAGGGGCACCAAACGCCGAGGTGGAGGAGGCAGTCGCTGCGCTGCTACTGCCCCCAAAGGCTGTCGAGCCGAAGGCCGGCGCGGGTGAGGCCGTGTTAGAGGCTGATGCCCATGGAGACTTCTTGGCACCAAGGGCGGTGGTACCACCAAAGGCCGGGGCCGGAGTGGCTGCTGCAGGCGTGCCGAAAGCTGGGGCCTGGGTAGCCGGAGAGGCTGCGAATGCAGGCGCGCTAGCGGCAAAAGCAGAAGTTGTAGTGGTGCCTGCAGCAGGGCCACTGCCCTGAATGGCCGAGATGCCAGGGTAGGTGGTGCCCTGCCGAATGGATTCGTTGTATACGATCCACCACGCGGCCAGGACACCTTCGTTGTTCAGTGCCCAGAGTCCGGGGAGGGGGCCGGGAGATTCATCCATCTCCTCGGCAGGAATAGGTTTGTAGACCTTAGTCTTGGACGACAAATCCAGTGCAATGCCGAGAGGGAAGGTGTCATTGAAGTCCTCGCCCATGGGCAGCTGCGCGCGCTTGGAGTCGTCCGCGAACTCGGTAGTGGTGAAGACGCCCGTGATCTTCTCCGCAGGCACGTCACCGGTTAGCGGCGCCGTGGATCGGGTCAGCAGGCCGATCGCCTCCCGCGACGAGGACGAGACGAGCAGCATATCCTGCAGGTTCGGTGGGAAGTCGCGCAGCCTCAGAATGGAGTGGTGCGGCTTCTTGTCCGACCCGAAGGGTTCGACGGGGTCCGTCAGCTTTTGGAAGACGAAGGTTGTTGGCACCCCTTTCTCTTGGTGTCGGGTGATGATGTGGTAGACTGAGGATGGGTCTCCATTGGTCACATTATGGATGACAAGGAAGACGTGGTTCTCCAGCCAGGCGAGGGAAGCAACTGTTTGGGTAGAATCTCGTCAGTTTGATGAACAAAGATAAACCAACAATGCGCAATAGATTTTCGCTGAGAGAACTTACCATGGTGGTCTCCCAAACTTGGTGGCTTGGGGATCTGAGCCTTGACCACACCTTCAGGAGTCATCTGCTCCACGGCGCCATCGGCAAGGCCAGCCACGAGCTGCTTGCCCTTGGTGCTCCACGCGGCGCACGACACGCCCGACCTAAGGACAGGGCCGTTGGGGCCAGAGACCAGCCCGCGCTGCTTGAGGTTCGCCACGAGCAGGTTTCCGTTGTTGGTGACGGCGATGATGAGCTCCGCCATCTCGGGCATGGGGTTGGGCACCAGAGCGCGCAGGGGCTCGCCGCTTGTCGAGATCTCCATCGCCGGCTGTGTCGAGCCCCGCGAGAGGGCCTCGACATCATAGACCGCCAGCCCTCCCCCGGTCTCAGCCGAGATGATCAGATACTGTTCGTCGGCCGTGAACGCGAGCTGCGAGATCCGGATCGGCAACAGGAGCTTCGCTTGTGGCTCGAACGGCCTCACCTCGCTTTCGACTCCATCTTCCTTGGGGGCGTCGAAGGTCTTGCGAACGGACTCGGTCGTGGCAATGTGCACCGCGTCTGGCCCCGCGGCGGCGACGAGGCCCTTTTTCGAGGCGATGCTGATGAGGCATGCTGTGGGGGACGGAGGGTCTTGCCATTTTGAGGTCAGCTGCACCTTCGCATCACCAGCGACGGCAAGAAACCCAAGGCCCTCGGTCTGGATAACCTCCAATTCCGGTCCCTGCGACAACCCCCCCGCCGTGGGAGCGGCAGCTCCTGCCGCGCCCATCAGGGCGTTTGATGTGTTCCCGAAGCTGAATGCCATGGTAGGTGCCAAGGATCCGCCTCTACAGAGGGGAACCTAGTGTTCAACAGTCGAAGAGTCGCATTGATAGGAGGAAGCGACTGTTTGTAGATAGGCTGGTCGGAGGCTCAGCGGAGAGCTCAAAATGCGTGGCGATGGAAGCCGTCGGGTGGTGAACGAATGCCTAGAGGCCGGTGGTAGGTTTTGGCTAAGGCACACCAGGCCGAATCTCGAGGAGAATCTAAGCTTTGGCGGTCGCAAGTGCAGCGGAATGAACACGTAAGAGAAGCCCGAAAAGCAAAATGCAAATGCCACTCTAAACGCCAGAGTCGTGGACAGAATGTCAAGCAAAAATGGGTGGGAAGTTGTGGTATGGTCGCCACTAAGGTTGAGGACCCAGAGCTTGGAGGCGGTGGTGTGTAAAGAATGCGACGCGCCTAGACTTAAGTGGGTCCGTGGGTGAGTATCTAGAAGCTTGGGCCACCCAACCTCTCACTCGAGCTGGGCGCAGCGTTCAGGTAAGTGCTGGTGCCTGAAGGATCCCTGAAGAATGCCTAATAAGTGCCTGGAAAACGCCGTCTATTTCGAATACGGTATCACCAATGCGCGCAGCCTATAGGTACAGTTTACATGTAAAATCATACACCGTTACCACCCCGATTAGGTGACAACGATGCCATTCCCACCCCTTCCTACCCCATGAGTGCCGTGGGCCTCCCCAGAGCTCCCGAAACCCAGAGCCTCACTAGCTTCACAAACGGCTCTGATCTGCTGAACCTTGCCGAGAGGTGGGTAGCTCGGCTGTATCATCTTCCCTCCATACCTCGAGCAGGAATTAGTGCGCTTGCTCAGTCTCCAAACCTCGCTTTTAACCTCGACGACTCTCAACTCATCTCAACTCAAACCAACATTCATAGATCCAACTCCATACCCTCCGCATCAGCCGGTATCTCCGTGACGCTGACGTAGTTGCCCAGCTCCTCCTTCTTCACGATCTTGTCCTTGAGCACCGCCGTGGTGCCCCTGGCGTACTTGTAGCTCTGCAGCTTCTGGCTCCGCTCGTTGGGCTTGATGTAGTTGCGCAGCAGCGTCGTCTTCTCCGCCGTGATGACCGCCACGTCCACGTTGCTTCCCGAGCCCAGGTCGTTGAAGATTCCCGCCTGGATCGCGTCGCTGCACAGCTTGACGGCCTGGTCGCGGTCCAGCTTGCCCTGCCACTGCGTCTCGAACACCGACATGGCCGCCAGCGAGCCCGAGCCCATCGTGACGTACGGCAGCTTGTCGGTGCTGCCGTGCGCGTGCACGGTGAACAGGTGCGTGCCCGTGGGGTCCACGCCCGCGACGACCAGGTACGCGCCGATGTAGCCCTCGTACTGGAACAGGTGCTGCTTGAGCATCGTCATGCAGGTGACCACGCGCGGCTTGCGGCCCGTCGAGAGCGAGTGCAGCTCCAGCTGCGACGAGATCAGCGCCGTCGTGAACTCCGTGTCCGCCGCCGTGCCCGCGCCCGCGCACCAGATCTGGGGGGAGATGTAGTGCAGCTTCTCGCAGTTCTTGTCCGCCACGATGGGCCCCGAAGTCGCTCGTGTATCAGCCGCGATCTAGACGTAGAGGGAGAAAAGAGTGGCAGCCAGTCAATCCATCAGATTACTCTACTTTGACTACCATATCCCTTCCACCAGACCAATCCATCAGGTCTCGAGCATGCATCAAGTCACAGATGGGAAGATATAACTCACCACCACACCGCCATCGAATATGCATCCGACAATCGTTGTGCCGGTGCTTGTGGCTTTTGGTAGCGCAACCCCCCGCGCTTGCAACGCCTTGTTGCGGTTGACATTTGAGAAATCGAAGCCGGGCATTCTGTATTCTGGACCGGTTCTATCGAGATCGGGATCGATTGGCGGAGATTGTGTGATTGTGTTTTTTCGACGATGTGCTTCGTTGAAAAAGGCGGACGTGGTTCGTTGGTATCGACTTGCTTGGGATAGATGATGGTTGATAGGAGCTAAAGCTGCCAGCTGAGAGATGTTGGGTCCGCCGACGTACGCCAGCTGCAGCCTGTAGCCTTGCTCAGGTGGACTGCACGTGACCCACATTTGTGGGCTGCATCTAAGTGGTCACAAATGTGCCGTCCAACACCGTTTCAATCACTGAGAAGCAAAACAGATCTTCAATGAAAAGGCCAACAATTTTGCTACATGCCATACCTACAGGTACCAGGCATCAATGCTCGGTATTCCCGAGTCATTGTCCCTGATCAATGCCAGCATAACTGGACCTGACACGACATGCCGAGCAGGAGCTCCGAAGAAGGCGGACCTGAAGCTATCAGCCTCCTTCGTCATCCTCCCCAGCTAAGAGAATGGTTCGAGATGGCGAGCGCTGGACCAGTTTCAAATCGAAAACTACCAGTATCTAGTCCGGTTTCCCCACAAACTCGCTGACACAGTGCACTCGAGCAAAAAGACGGAAACGGGACGGGGCGTGATGGATGCGGGGACGGGATTCTCTCCATGACAGAGCACGCGCCCGCAGGCGCCCATCCGAGCTCCCCTCAACAGGCAATGCCAGGATTGTCTGAACTCCTAGTTCCGTGAACAAAGATGTGTGCGTACGGTTGGTTGAGATTGAGGATCACCAGCGGTTCAGTTCGTTCCCGATCACAGCATCTTGATGTAATGTTCATAGAGAATAGATTGTTTAAGGTTGCTCAGGTCCAAGAAACGGAAACCCAATCAATCAAAGATCCATCGATGCTCTCATAAAGCATGCTCTCTAACCACCTCGCCTCCCGTCCTCCCTATGGTTTCCCCTCCAACTGTCTCTCTCACACACATACCAGCCCCCATCTGCTCAGTTCGAACCCACGTCCCTCCACTGCACATCCTTCAGCCAGCTTAAGCTGCAGCCGCTGTTGGCCAACATGTGTAACCAACAAGAGTAAAAAGAAGAAAAATGAAAGAGAAAGTCCCAGAACTCCGTTGAGCGGATTTCCTCGATGCTGTTTTGTCGGCGACGGGTGGAGGGTATGTTTTTGGTATGTGACAGGTCATTATCATAAGGTACAGGATAACGTATATACGGGGTTTTGTTTTTGTTCGTTTCTTTCACACACGCACGCGGGGACTCGCTCGCTCGTTCGGAAAGACAAACAAAAGAAGAAATGGCGAAGAAAAAAATATGTTCGACGTAGAGTGTACCCGACGAGGGAAGTACCAGTGGGTGGGGTGGTTCATCAGTGCTGAATGTTGAATGATGAAAAAAAGAATTATGAAAAAAGCCCAACATGGTGATAATGACGGTGCTGGGTTGGTAGTCGGCGGTTGGTTAACAGATTATGCGTGAGTGCTGCTGCTGCTGCTCTTCAAGCCGAACAGTCCGCCGCGTGTTCGCGACTTGGAGCGAGCCGCCTTCTTGTCCGACTTCGGAGACGTCTGTCCGTCGTCATCGTACTTGGACTTGTGTATCCTATGAAATGGGAGGCGACACTTAAGTGTTAGCAAAAGGAGCTAGGCACGTGCAAGATGCATCAGGTGTCAAAGGTCAATTGTCAACGTCAGTCGAATACTCACCAGCTGTTGCCAACCATGCTCATACCTTTGGCCTCAGCCTGGCGGTAGAACTTGGCGCTCTTCTTCAGATCTTTCTTGCATCCAATACCCTGGGCATAGCAGAACCCGGCTTCTGCAAGAGCATCAATATCGCCCCAAGCTAAAGCAAGTTGATGACCATGTGTTAGCAAAGAAATTCAGCAATCGATCCGGCTCATCAAAACGGATCAAGGCAAGGACAAAAAGGCGCCCAGAAAAACTTACTGCCTGCAATCTCAAAGCACCTCAGCGCCAGAGCCTTGTCCTGCTCGATCCCCCAACCATTCATGTGGCTAACGCCCAGCTCATAGATACTGAGCGCAAACTGGGCCTTGCGTTGCTTGTTATCCAAAAAGTCGATCCGCTTCCCCTCCTTCGCCTGCCCTTCGTCGTCGGCGAGCTCCAGGCCCGCGCAGTCGGCCGCCTTGCGGAGCCACTCGACCCCCTCCCTCTGGTTCGCCCTCATGCCCCAGCCGTGCCTGCACGCGAGCGCGTAGAGCAGCATGCCCGTCGGGTGGCCCTGGCGCGCCGCGTGCCGGAGGTGGTACGTCGACTCGTTGAGCGACCCTTGCTGGTGCAGCTCGATCGCGGTCGCCACGTGCTCCTCTGCGGGGATCTCGGCCGCCGAGGCCAGCGAGTGCAACGACCTAGCGGGCCTGACGGTGCTAGCGGAGTCACTAGTCGTCGCGGACATGGTGGTGTGGGCCCTAGTCACCTCGCGCCGTGGCGAACCCAGAGCGCGACCTCGGGGAGATTCTTCTGACGAACGGCCGCCGTCCGTCGATGGGCGGCTGGGGTCGGGAGATGGCTGCAGCGTTGGACGGAGGACCTCTGTGCTGAGTTTGCTTCGCTCCAGGGAGGACCGGGGGAAGTGGCCCGAGGAGCTCGAAGGCCTCGTTGGTGGCGAGGGAGGCGCCTGGCCGATCGTATGCATGGTGCTTGGCGGCGCCATTGATTGGTCATTCCCGAACGATCCTTGCGACAGCGACTCTGGAAAGGGAGACGTCCGCTGAAGCATCTTCCCCCTAGGTAATGAGTACTTGGAGTAGATATACGATGGTGCGCCTTGCTTGGAGTCGTCGGCGGATGTGTCTGGGAAGCAATCGCTGTTCATGCTGACGGGGGTGTGAGCGGTGTCATCGGTGAATATGAACGAGGCCTGGCTGTCTGACGATGCCTGACGATTAGGGAGGTCAAACGACGGTGTGCCAGCCCGGCTCAGCGGTCGTGAGAAGTTGAAAGACGGCCTCGGTAGAGGTGCCGATATGTCTGAGCTGATAGAAGGTGACCGTTGGTATGAGCCCGCAGCTGGTGACATCATCCCACTGCTGGTCGAAAGCTTGCGGGGTGCGTGGGAATGGTACGACGCGCTCATGGAGCTGCCTGAACCCTCCTCTTCTGTGGGCTCCAAAGGCACAGAGACGACGCTGGAGGAGCGATTTAGGAACAGCTGCCGGGGTGGCGCAAGACCCTGCATGTCGAACGAATGCGACTTGCCTAACCTCTCCGGGGAGTGAGACAGTGCCTGGCCGGGCATCGGCGACCCCATGCCCATGGGTAGTGGCTTTTCTCTCGGAGGGGAGCCGAATTCCGAAGGCCGCTCACGGGACGACACGCTACCGATCGGGGACGGTGACCGCTCTCTCCTCGCCCCAAACAGACCCCCACTAGTCTCTTCGACGTTTTCCAACTGCCGACCGCGGGAATAGTCAAAGGCGGGATGCGTAGGTAATGGAAGAGGCTCATCGGGTGTCGGCGGTATGCGGCTCATTCGTGGGTGCATCGACCTCGGGCGCACCAGGGGCTCATCGACCTCAGCCTTGCTGCCCAGGCCCAGGCCACCAGCGGAGTGCGCCTGGGGGGACTCTGCATGGTCGGACATGGAGTCGACGGATAGGGAGCGGAAATATTCGGACCTCCCCTGGACTATCAGGGGGCTCTCTGTCGTTAGAGGCGGAAGTCTGCTGATTCTGTTGTCGGCCTTCACGCTCTGCTCCAGCTGCTTGGCGAGCATACGGCTGTGCATCGCAAAGGCATCCAGCGGAGACAGCTCTGGCGGAGCTTCGCCGGCGACGTGTAGCCGTGGGGACCTGAGCGGCTTGGATGTGGACGCCTGCGACTGCGAGCGCAGGTCGATGAAGGGTGGTCTTGGAGCCGCCATGGTTATGGATCGCGATTCAGACCATAAGGGGGCAGAAAATCGACCAGACCCAATTCAAGCCGACAAAAAAGGTAAAAGAGGGTAAACGACCGAGTCTTTCGCGAGGGCCGAGTTGACGTCTAATAAGCTCGAATAAAGGAGGGGTCGAGTTTTGTTGCGTGCCAATGCCAGCGAGCGAGCGATTGGAATGTGCACAGTGACCAGGCGTGTTGTGTGTGATGGTGTGTACGTTGGTAGTCGCCTTGATTCCAATATTTCTGGCCCTTCTTCCTCCTCTGCTAATGCTGTGCCTCTCAAACCAAACGACAGATCACTACGTCAAGTAATCGACAGTGCCACCGACGGGGCCAGACCAAAAGTCGTAGGAAGTGGCTAGGTCGTGGTGGAGAGCGCATGAATGACGAGGCCGGGTCAAACCATGAACACGGCAACAGAACGACGGAAGAATTCGACGGGAAACAATGCAGGATCGGCGTGGATGAGTTTTTCGCAAGAGCGAGTGAGTGGCCGTGGGTGAGTAAATGGCGATATCAAGTACGGAATAACGTATGGTAACGAATGGCTTGCTCGGGCGCGCGACGGCGGGTAAATTGCTGGGAGATGTTCGAAAGTTCGATATCCTGATTTTCGTCTCTATGGGGTGGTGATGTCGGCCAGTCGGGGAAGTCGCATCAGATCGTCCCGCTGCTTTTGGCTGCTTTTGGTTGCTTTGCTTTTTCGACGGCGGGGGAGCGAGTGTCAAAGAACAGGATTTCCTCGATTCCCTCGACAGATCTCGGCCAAAGAACAAAACGACATCGACGGATTGGCCGCGAGGGGGGGGAACGCCTTTCAGGCGTGCGGGGGAGAACGAGAGGGAGGATGGGTGGTGGTGGTGGGAGACGGAGAGAGGAGGTTCAAGAAAAACGAATGTCAAGAGCTCGCCATCAACCCTCGAAAGTTTACTACAACAGAGTAGTAAACCCGTTGACGGTAGAAACGACTCTTGGGGAGTGCCGGCGCAGCAAGGTTGATTTGAGACCCCAAAACCAAGACGACCCGAGCAGGCGAGCAGGGAAGTCGTTCGTCACGGCCTCAGTCAGGAGCAGGGCCCAGTGCCGAGGGGAGGACTAGGGAGGTCAAAAATAATAAATTGCCAATTCAGGTAAGATCGAGTCCACAAATGGCTAGAGCGATTGGTCTCGGCGGGGGCCGGGCTTAATTTTAGGGCGCATTCAGGTACGAAATCAGCACGGAGGCACACTTCCAGGGGGGCGCGTGGTCACTAGGGGACGATGCTAGGCCATAAAATGTCAAGCATCACCAGCGCACACGACAAGTTGATTGTTTGCTGCGCGAGCCAACCACCATTGGGTTTTAGACTCTCCCAGCAGCGCCGCCACCGAGGTAATCGAACCAGGGCGGGTGGACTAACTGAACAGTCTGGCGGATCTAGCGACGACTGGCCTCCCGCCCGCCACCAGACAGCTCAGCGTTCGTGCGAGTCAAGCTGCTGCTTCCATTAATATCACCGCTAGCTACGTGTTACGAACGACGTTTCTCACGATTGATGATGTTTCCATTGCACGAAAACTGCGCGGTCGTCAGAGTGGCCACCCAAGACGGCCGACGGACGGGCAGCAGCAGCCAAGGATGCAGGTCCGCTAAAACCACAACGGCCGCCACCCGTATGGGGTATGTACCCGCGATGATGCCCCATCGATTTCCTGCATTGTATTTTTTATTTTATTTTTCCTTCTTTATTTTCTCATTTTCCCATTTTCCCCCTCCTTCTTCCTTTTCGAGACCCTTTTCTTCTGCCGTGCAGCAAGCGGGTGCGGGCCAACCCCTGAAAGGCCAAAACTTGTGGCCCGCCCCCCTAGTCCCCTTCCCTTTCCCACATTTCCTCCTCTCCAAAACTCCTTTCCCCGGCCGATCTTGCACCAGACCTGCAGAGTGCAGACCTGCTGCAGCGAGCACGGGCTGTGATCAGTTGATCATCACGATCACGATCAATCAGCTTCAATCAGCATTCATCGATGATGCATTCGTGCGAAGCTTGAAGCAAGCATTGAGAGCTTGTTGAATGGCTGTCGAGTTGACAACCGCCACCACTCATGTTAGTCGTTGGCCGCCACACACACTCACTCACTCGATTGCTCACTCATACAAGCCCCGTTTATTGGTTCTTTTGGGGGGGCAATCACCGTTCACAGCCAGCTTCTCAGTTTGCATCTGCTTGCGCAAGCAGCAGCTGGGTGGCAAAACGCGACTCCAAAAGACAAGCTCCCTTGGAATGAAAGGGAGGCTTGCTTATTACCCCTATTCAGCACACCCACCTGTGCGACTCTGCCACTGGCGAACATGACGCTTGCACGAAGGTTGCAAGCAACAATCCAGAACCAACAACAATCCATCACCGACCGGATTATCATATTCGAGCCAAGGATTTTGGGGCTTGCCGATCCAATGGCCTGCAATGACCCAGACCGCTTTGCCGGTTTTCCCAGTTTGCCCAGTAAAAATGCTGCCAGAGTCAGCCCAGCATTTTGCATTTCCATGTTGGTGGAAATATTATTAGTAGCAGCTTTCTGATAGGGAATCACTGGTGAGACATGGCAATTCGAGGGGCCGCGATGGGATCCAGACGCGTCGATATGCAAGCTCCCAACTCCCACAGGACGGAAATCCACATGCCCAGGAGGAGGTCCAGGCAGTCACTTTGACTTGTGCCTTGATTTTGTCTGATTTCCTGGTTGGGCGTATGCGAGGGGATCCTTTCCGTTGCTGGTCATCCATCCATCCCATCTCCTTTACGAGATAGTCGAGACCCCAAGTGGCCAGGCACGGCGCAGGTACCGATATGCCACAGATAATCGGCGACGCTCTAGCCTCACCACAGCCCCTTTCTCTGATCGAGTATGCCTGGAGACCCAATCTGGTACACGACCATCAGGTGTGAGGCAAAAAGGCAAAGGATTACGAATGAGTGAACCCGTCTACTCGCATCATCCCTTTCGCGATCGGCTTCCAACAAGTGGTGGCATGTAGCGTCGGGGAATTAAAAGAAAAAAAATAGACTTCTTTACGATTTTTTTTAATCATGACGGGGCGACTGTTTCACCTCAGCCGGGGGAAAGCCTCGAAGTCCTCACTGGCCAGCCGCCCGAATGAACCGAATGAGGCCATAAAAGGAGACAAAGGAGACAAGATGAACTGTTCTAGTCTCATTCGACGGCTTCCGCCAATCGGCGGGCTGGAGTCTCCCGTCTCCCGCCAAACCGGCTCAACGCCTCTTTCGTCACCAAACTTGCTCTCTCTCTTTGTCTCTTCTTTGCGCCAACAACGACCACATCCAACCCTTCGCTGCGTAAGCCCCTTTTTTTTTTTTTTTTTCCTACGTGTTCGGCTTGTCGTCTGACAGGCAGGTGAACGAGCCAACTCCCGAGCCGGCCTCCCAGCCAGCCAAATAGATCGAACGGACGGACAGACGCACGCACGCACGCGCACGCACACACTGGCGCGCAAACGCACGCACACGGGATCAGAAATCCTTCGCGTCTGTCCTGGTCGTCGTGGAGAAACCCTGCACACAGGCCGCCACAAACTGCAAGCAAAACACACGGGATATTCCATTTCATTGTTTCTGATGTGGTATTTCTTCTGGGACATCTCATCAAAAGTTTCGAAATTGCCCGGCCACCCCAGAACCCCAAACTAAACCCCAATTGGGAGTCATCCCGCCATCCGATGGTCCAATTAGGCCGAAATAACCACCCCAGATATATAAAAATCGATCCCTTCGTGTTATTGTCTATATTTCGAATTCGTCCAGTCAGCAACCATCTCGAGCAGACACAACAGCGCCACCGAGCAAGCCAGAGAGAGTGAGAGAGAGAGAGAGAGAGAAAGAGAGAAAGAGGCGTGCGTACTCCGTAGTGTGTAAAGCAAACAAACATCTTCTGATACCCTACTAGCCTAATAGCTCCCAATATTCTTTCATTTCTAGGCTTGTTTGTTTGTCCCCTGCTCCACTGTCGTCCCCATCGTCGTGTCGTTCGGCTCAGTGCAGGGTAGGGAAGAGATCGGTAGGCCAGTCAGTCTCAGTCAGTACCACGGAGCACGACAGGACGGAAATTCGCACCGTGGGATGATGCGATGGCTCGGCGCGCGACAACAACGACGACGACGGCAGGATGCAGAATTGGCTGCACGTGTCCGTTCGGAGCCGCGGTTAAAGTTGCCTGTCTTGTGTGTGTGCTGTTGCTGTTGTCTTGTCTTTGCTTCACGGAGCATTGAGGAGAAAATTAAAAGCACGGTATATATAACTATGGGGAATATGTGGTGATTGAAACAAGACAAAATGAGTAAGGTCAGAGCGAGGACTGTGTACATGCTCTGTGCTCCGCACCTACCACATGAGCGAGGGACGACGACGAGGAAAGAAAACGGATCATCATCGGATCGTTGCCGACTTCAGCCTCAAATATCTACACTGGCCAGTTTCAGCATGTGTATCACCTCCCCACCGCTCAGACTGGCTGCCTCCGACGCGAGTTGACAGACAGACTGAGGCCAAAACGAACGAGAAGAACCTTTCTTTTCCTTCTTCGTTTCCTGTTCTTTTGTTTTCACCTTTTTATTCTTGCCGACCTACTTCCTCCTAGTGTAAGTACCCTTTGTCTTGTTCTACCTCGAAAAAAATGCTACATATGTCGGTACTACCATCTTACTGAAGCGGCAAAGATTACAACAGACAACGGACGAGAGCGAACCCACGAACGAAAGGCTGCAGCGCATAAGGGAGAAAAAGGACAAGAAAACCATATCCCAGATAATCCAATAAAAAAAGAACTCCAGCTCCCATGCCATGAGCGGCTCGAGAAGGCCATGATAGGTAAGGTACTCAGGGAAAAGCCTGACGCTGGTGAGGAACCAGGGGGTATACCACGAAACCCAACTGTTTCCGCCCAGGAAGAAGACTAGCAAAGAATATCTTCACTCGGATGCCGCTGCTAGATGGCTTCTCCCTCTTTTTATGGTCTCTTTGTTTTTTTGCACCGACTCCTCCCTCCAACAACGCTTTATCATCGGGGTTACAAGACGGAACGAACCCCGACTGATCATGATCATAGCCATTTGCCGGTCTATAAAAGCTCGTTGTTTTTACTTCTTCTCTCCTCAGCCACATAAAACCAAATCACAGGTTCTTGGACTGCAGCTTCTTCAACCTCGTCGCACCCTCGAACAGGCCCCTGTCCACAGCAGCCGCGACGGTCAGAGTGCCGCCCAGAATGGCGCACAGGCCCGTCAGGAAGCCGGCGAACGTCTTGGGCCGCTCCTCGCGGTTGATGACCTTCATCGGGGAGATATCCTGCGAGAGGGTAGGTGGTTATGACGAGTCAGTTTGCATGGTCGTATAAAGCAACAGCGTCCGGGTGCATACGTTTCAATCGGGTGGTGAGAGACTACGGCTACACGACAGCGATATTAGGGCGGGGGCGGGGGCGGGGGCGGCGACACGAGGGAAAAAAGAGCCTACATATGAGAAGAACACGCCAGGGATACCACCCCTCGAGTGCAGACGCTCCTGGTGACCCTCGGCAGCATCATCGCCGCCCGCCAGGCTGCGCTTGTGGCTGGTGACGGAGAACTGGTGGGTCTCGATGCTGCCGTCGGGCGAGAAGCCGTACGTGCCGAGCGCGCGGGCGTCGCCGCCCTCCTCGCGGGTCACCCGTCCCGCGCGCTTCTCCCAGCCCAGGGGCAGGTACGAGGTCGGCACGATCTTGACGAAGTACATGAAGTTGAAGTTTGGGTCGTCGGTGGCCTGCGTGACGCCGTCGAGCGGGTTGTTGTAGTGGTTCGTCCAGGGCAGGGCCTTGTCCCCTCCCAGGCGCTTCTGGATCGCGGGGGGCAGCTGCGGGCCGAAGCGCAGCGAGTGGATCGTGTGCGTGAAGGAGTGCCCCCCGTCCACGGGCGTGTCCCAGTAGTTCTTGAGGTCGTGCACGTGCATGTTGCCGTTGCTGAAGCTTCGCCCCGGAGCCAGGTGGAAGTTGCCGATGACCTTGTTGACGCGCAGGCTGCCCACGACGCGGCACCCTTCCTGGCGCTGCTCGTCTAGGCGCTCGGCGTAGTGCTCGCGCAGGCACTGCTCAACGTTCTCGCCGCGGCCGAACGCCCACGACGCCTGCGCGTAGGCCTCGCGCACCTCGTCGCACGTGTTGCAGCAGCCGGCCTTGACGGCATTGGGAGGGGCCGGCGCGCCGTAGCAGGGGCCGCAGTAGTTGGGGTCGAGGTGCGTGGCGGCATCCTCGTCCGCGTGCAGCGACAGCGCCTTGGTGTCGATCACGCCGCCGCCCTCGGACAGGGGCCGCAGCCGCTCCTTGACCACGCCGTGCTGAACGCCGTGCTGCTGCTCGCCCGACACGTCCATCACGTCGAGCGTCAGCAGCTCGCACGGCACCCGGGGGAAGGTGATGTTCAAGTGGATTTCCATCCGGTCGCCTGGAAGAGGGGAAGCAATGGGGGAGACACTGGTCAGCGCGAGCTCGAGATCTACCAACGACCAGCCAAGAGTTGCATGCGCCGAGACATACACAGCAGTTGGGAGGGGGAGAGGGAGCGAGAAGGAGAGAGGGAGCGAGAGGGAGAGAGGGAGCGAGAGGGAGAGAGGGAGAGAGCGAAGAGGGTTTCGCATGCGCGAGAGCAGAGTCCATCATACCTCGACTTTTATCTACAATGAGCTCCGGGTGTATCGCTATCCTCCGGTAGTCAAGCCATTCTCCCCAGGCTAGGTATAGCACCACCACCAGCGAGACGATCGTGACGATCCCTCCCGACGTAGTCCTGATCCTCGCATCCTCGACAGTCTTTGTGAAGGCGTCTAGCCTTGTAAACCTCGATTTGGGCGGCATCGTGTTGTAGATGCCCCGTGGTTATGAAGACGGCGACGGCAACAGCAACAGCAACCCCGCACTCGCGGCTCCGTGGGTCGTGTGTCCTTGCTCTTCGCTCTGTGCCAACCTGCTTGTTCGCAGACAAGAAGAGCTCGCTCGCAAAATCTCTCGGCAGAAATCCGGGTGGGTGTTGGGCGGCTGAAGTTTAGGAAGGGAGAAGAGAAAAAAAAGAACAAAAATTATGAATTCAAGAAATGCAGCCGATATCAATTGACACCCATTAGGAAAACAATTGGGCCCCCTAGACGAACGAAATAAGGAAGAAGGGGGGAAAAAAAAAGTTCTAGTAAGGGGGGGTACCGTTGCTGTACTTGTTGAAAGTTCAGGTCCTCGAACCTCACAATTGCGGCTTGAGGCCACTTCACCAGTTTCCCGTGTCGTCAGCCACTGGATCGCTGGACCCTGCGCTAGCTTGAACGCTTTCGCTTGTCTGGATCGTTAGCCGCACACGTGGGTGATCCGGTTTTGGGTGGCTCGGGCCAACATCGACCGGGGTGTTTGGTTTCTGATGACTGATGAATGATGACCAGCTCCAGGGTTAGGGTTAGACTATGAGTGACAACCAGACGTCTTTTCTGCAGTCAATTTGAAGATGCGCGCCCTTGGTCTAACGACATCTCCAATCGACAGAAAGTACCAAAGATTCCACAGAAAAAGGCCATATTCAGCGTTCCCGAACAGCATGGTCCTTCGTGCTACTACAAATAAGGAAGGTAAGTTCAAGAGGTATGCACATCCGGAGGATAGGATGCGATACCCGACTCCGAGACGACGTGGTGAGTTGTAAGCCGTGAGTCACAATTGGTCTGTAAATGAAAGGGGAACCCTCCTATATGTACCGTACGCGGATCGGACCTTTTGTATGCCCTCTACAACTCCTGGGGAAGACCACTTCATACGCTTATGGAGAGGCATCACGACAACTCGTTACAAGTTTCCACCGAGACAGCCAAAGGGCTATTGATCGAGCAGTTAGAACAAGATCCCGAACAGGAACCCAAGACCAACACAACGCCAACAGGGAGATCCTTGTTCTCATCATCAACAGACATCAACCCGAGATTCCAAGACCAATTACACGCCAAACCTCACTCACTCACTCACTCATATATCACCCCATTCCACAACCCACAATGGCCTCAACCGAACCCCCCTCCGGCCCCCACGGCCCCCCCTACCTCCTCCCAGACGGCACCCCCGGCCCCGAGCCCATCGCGGTCCACCCGCTCTTCATCCTCCGGCCCTACCACGCCTCCGACATCCCCAGCATCCAGCTCATGACCGACGACGCGTCCGTCGTGCGCTTCATGACCCTCAACATAGCGTTCCCCTACACGCTCGAGCACGCCACGAACTGGTTCGGCATCGCCTCGGCTCCCCACTCCCTATCCTACGCCATCTGCTGTCCCGTCCCCATTACCTCTACCTCTACCTCCTCTACTACTACTGCTACTACTTCCCCTTCTTCTTCTGGGACTGAGAGCAGTGGCAGTGGCAGTGGTCAGGCTGCTGGTGCTGGTGCTGCGTACGGCTACGACTACGTCGGGGCAATCGGCTTCAAGCTGCCGCCAGACCTCGCCCCCGAGGAGGCGCACAAGGCCGAGTGCTTCGAGCTGGGCTACCTCCTCGGCAAGCCTCACTGGGGCAAGGGCATCATGTCGGCCGCGACCGTGGAGATCACAAAGTGGGTGTTCCGAAAGTTCCCCGCGCTGAAGAGGGTGGAGGGCCTCTTCTACGACGGCAACGTCGCGAGCGGCAAGGTCCTGGAGAAGGCCGGGTACGAGTTCGTCGAGACCAGACCCAAATTCGCGAAGGACCGGTTCGGGACGGTTGTGGATGTGCATGTTTGGAGGATGGATCGTGAGAAATGCGTTGCTGCTGGTGCGGGATCGTCATAGACGACTGGTGAGGCAGCTGGGTACCTAGCTACTACCTGGAGCATTAGTGTCTGTCTGTCCGGGCAATCCGAAGGAGAATCAGGGGCAAGGCGATGAGGAGAGAACCCGCCTGTGCAGGAGTGAGGAACTCTTAAAGCAAGCAGTCATCATTACGCTTTTCTCATTAATCGTCATATATAACATGAAATATGAACTAGATAGATGCAAGGATATATAGTCCGTCCGGAAAACAAAGAAAGCATCTCTCGCTAGCTCGCTCGCTATCATAGAGCGCCATCATCATCATCCATCAACCCCCTTCCATCTCCTTCCCCTTTCCAACCAACCTACTCCCTTGAGAACCCTTCTCAACCTCCCTCTTTTTTCTCTCTCTCTCTCTCTCACTCAAACAACATCCCTCCCCCACAACCTCCCCTCTCTAGCCAAATCCCTCTTCGCAGCCCTCCTCCCAAACGGTTTAATCCACGCCGCATCAACAGGGTGGATCTCCACCGCGCTCCTCTGCCCCATACTCCTCTTCGCAGCAGCACCACCACCACCACCATGAACGTTCGCCGCCGTAATATTCCCACAATCCGGCCTCCTCAGCCTACTCCCAAACGTATCCGCGACCCACAACAACACCCCATTCGTCCACCCGAACCCCTCCACAACCTCATACTCCCCGCCCTCCCCCGCTCTGTTCGTCGCGTTATCGCTATACTTCTCAAACATGATCCCCGTGTCCTCCGGCGTCAGCCCCTGCAGCTGCGGCGTCAGGCTCGTGCTGCCCCCCGTAGCATACCACGTGCAGAACGTCGAGTCGAGGTACCGCTGCCCCAGCCTCAGCGCCAGGTCCTGCACGTCGCGCCACGACGCGTCCCCCTCGCCGAACGTCGCGGGCGTGCGCGTCAGGCCGTTCATCAGGACGTGCATCAGGGGAGGCCAGACGTTCGGCTCGTCCCACTGCTGGCCCGTCCTGTAGTTCGTGGCGGGTATGGCTCCCCCCTTGAGGCGCAGCATGGCGTCGACGCGGGCGTAGGCCTTCTTCACGGCCAGCGGGTTCGCCTTCAGGTACGACGGCGCCGCGCCCAGCCAGAACGGGTAGAACTGCCCCACGTGGAAGAACACCTGCTGTCCCGTCGGCGCGTCTGCCGTCTCCGCTGTGGTGGCGTCCGCGTCCGCGGGTATGAACCTGTGTTGCGACGAGGACGTCAGGTTGTAGTCGAAGTAGCTCCACAGCGTCTCGTTCCAGAACACGGCGTGCATGGCCTCGCTGCGCGCCGCCGCCAGGGCGCTCCATCGGGCCGCCGCGGTAGTGTTTCCAGTCGTCGCGAGGAAGGACGCGATGGCGACCTCGTTGGCGTAGAGGATCGAGTTGAGCTCGACGGGCACCAGGTTGTTGGTGTTGAGCGACCGGAGCGGGAAGTAGTTGTCGCGCGCGGCGTCGTCCGGCGTCTTGAGCCAGCGCGTGCTGTAGTCCCAGCCGGACTCGGCGCCCGTCGCGAGCTGCGCGTAGAGGGCCGCCTTCTCGGCCTCGTTGAAGGGGCCCGGGTTCTCGGGGTAGATGATGCCCGTCGTGGGGGAGTAGTACGAGTGGTTGTTGGCCGTGATGTAGTCTTCGCGGAAGGACTCGGGGCGGGGCTGCGTGTTTGTTACGGAGTATCTTACAAGGGGGAAGAGAAAGGGAAGTACGGGTTAGCTGAGTGCCCGGTTTGTTCAGCAGCACTACGACTAGAAGTGGGGGGGGGGGGGGGGGGGGGGGGGGGGGGGGGGGGGGGGGG
>PYST01000063.1:80207-116631 GCA_003049485.1 Ophioceras dolichostomum
TGAAGAGAGGCTGAGGTGAGAAAAGTGACGCCTCTGTCCCGTTCCCCTAGGTATTCTAACTCACCTCTGTAGAGTGTAGGTCTTCCCACCCGCCGCGACGATGTTCACAGACCGATTGTTGATGAAGAAGTCATGCTCCTTGATCAGCAACGGGATAGCGCGCTCCAAGATGCTCGTGTCGTTGGTGTGCTCGACGTAGATGCGCACCATCTGCGACAGCAGGGGAGGCTGCGACCTGTTGAGGTAGTAGACGCGCGCGCCGTTGGGGATGAAGCCGATGGTGTCGATGAAGTCCAGGAAGTTCTCGATCGTGTTCTTGGAGATCTCCACGAACGCGCCGCCGGTGCGGAGCAGGCCCTCGACGATCCAGTACGAGTCCCAGTAGTACGGCTCCCGGAAGCGACCCCCCGCGACCACGAAGGTGCGGTTGACGGGGATGAAGCTGTTGGCGCACCCGCTGCATGACGTGCCCGACCCCTTGTAGCGCCGCGTCAGGGACGGCCAGATCTGGATCACCTTGCTGACGAACTCGCTGACCACGGTGTCGTTGACCTTGCTGAGGAATGTCGGGGCCGTTCGGAGCTCGGAGGCGGGCAGTTCCTCCAGCTCCCCGCCCGCCTGCGCGAAGTTTTCCTTGAGGAAGGCGTTCAGCGCCGTGTTGTTGGTTATGGGCTTCGGGAGCTGGTTGAAGGCTGCGATGACCTCGTCCACTGGCTTGATGGTGGGCCTGTAGGTATCATTCTGTCAGAGAAGAGTCTCTCGATATCCTAGGGAATTTGCGAGATGTAGGGTAGCCCCGTGTGCCACGCATGGAAGCGGGTGCTATCTGTTCGATTTGGTAGTGAATTTGGGTAGCTGGCTCTATTCAAGGCACGGGGCACGGGGCACGGCACCCGCTGCGAAGGCGCGAGGGAGGGATCGGGTGACTAGGATCCGGAGGACCTACATATCAACGAAGGTCTTGGAGTCCGTAAACGGAGAGGCGAGCTCGACCTCCTTGAGCAGGTCGCCCCGGCAGTAGATCAGCGAGTCGCATGGCGTCACGGTGGTGCCATTGACGTATATGGCACTGACAACCGAGCTCGAGGCTGCCACTGCCACCGCGGCCACGTACAGCCGTAGAGGGGCCATGATCGGTGCCGCCCACACAGGCGCGATGTGCTTGTCTTCTGGACGCGGTTTTCGGGCTGGTAGGTAGACAGGACCCTTATGTACCTTGCTTGGCGGCGGAATTCCCAGTTAAGCTTTGAGGCAATGAGTGTGGAAGACGAAGCCACGAGGCTTGCTGAAGCTCAAGCTCAAGCTCCCTCCTGCGAAGATCGGACGGGAGAGCGAACGAGTGGTGACGAACGAGGAGGGGAGGGGGGAGAACAAGGAACGAACGAGGAGAGGGAACGGACGAAGACATCGGATCGTCCTTTTTATTTATTTACCCATCGCAAAGGTAGGGTGATGCAAAGGCAGGGTCCCCTCCTTCCCCGCATGGTGCCCTCCTTCGCTCATTGTATTAATTAACAAGAAATTCATAATAAGAACCGTACCCGGTGAATTGGCCCGTGGACCGAGGGGAGCAGGGAGAACAGAGCAGGGAGGGAGGGGTTGACTGGATCGTGACTGGAAGAAAAACGCGGGCCAAGCCCAACGGAAGCCTGCAAGCCTGCTTCTTGGTCAGAAGCGAGGGGAGGAGGATGAAGGCAAAACAAAAAAAAGTACATCGGCCCTTGATCGGCCTGCCAGTCTCTTGCGAAACTTCCCCGCAGATGAAGCCATCGCGCTGGATGCAGCTGGTGGCTTGCTGGTCTGCCACCTGCGTATGCACTCTATGATAGAGGGGGAGAGGCGGGGAAGAAGATGGAGAAGAGAAGAGAAGGGGGTGGGCAGGGATCGCCGTTGGTAACTGCTCTGGTACGGGTGACGATCCGGGCCCATGCAAGTTTGTTCGGTCTGCAAGCTTGGATGGATGGAGCCTTGCCATTACGTATGTGCGGCCAAAGCTGCACACGCCGTCGTCCGGTCTCTGTCACTGGTCAATGGCATGTAGTGGTCTCTGGTTGTTGAGACGTGCAACTGCGCCAATGTACCTGTATGCCTTGGCCTTTGGTCTTACATTCTCCAAGACAGTCGGTGATGGGGCATCATGGTACCACTTGGCCCAGCCACCAGGAAAAGCTCATGTGGCTAATAGAATCCTGACCAACTGGTATTTGGAGAAGGAAGGGGGGCCGGGAGGGGAAAAAAAAGAGCCAAAAATGAAACTCGTAAGGACTCGAAAGCGGGGGAGAAGCTTGGTCTCTCCAACTTCCTGTTCTGGTACCAATGTAGCTTTCCAAAGGGCCGATCCACGGTCCGTCGTCGAGCGGTTTTTTCATGTTTCTTTTCTTTCGACGCAACACATGACCTGCACGCTGCGGTGCTCCTCCATAGCTCGGGCGACCGTCGCTGAGTGTGGCGCCCGTGCCAAGAGCTCGAGGTACCAGACAGCACAGCTCAGGCTGTGGTAGCTCTTAGGCTTTCTTTCCATGCACGATCCGATCTGCGAGAGCCATCAAGCAGGGCTTCGGGCAACACCGATAGTCGAAAAGGGAAAGCGAAGACGGTTGGGTTTTCCTCAATGCTGCCTTGCCTTTCTCAGCTGGTATCTGCTCTGCAAGACGAGCTATGAGGGAGAGGACGTAAGCATGCAATTAGTCGGAATTGGTTTAGACCGCGAGACAAAACTTCGGTGTTTTTTTCCTTACTTTCTCTCTTCCCCAGCTCCGCCTGTTCTTCTCCCAAAGAACTTCTTTTTTTTCCTTTACCCCACAGTCGGGCGGATAACTGCCGGAATAGCACCGGGCGCGGGAGGTGACGTCGTTCGACGACAGGGGTGAAGGAGGCGGGGTAAATGAGCCTTGGCCGGCCGGGACTGGTAACCATTTTCTCCCTGTCTCCTCTCTGCACAAGCTGCGCCTAAGGCGGAACTGATGATGAGGCTCGCAGAGACTGGAGGGAAAGGCGATAATGAGGGCTTTTTCGAGAGCCAGCGTTTGCTACAGAAGTAACTTAAAATTATTTGGGTCCATCGAGCTATGGAAACCTTGGAGGTAAAGAAAGCGGGCGAACTAGCCGGGCATCGCGGATTGGTTCTATATCGCCGAGATCTTTTGTGCAATGTCGATTAGCGGTGGGAGAAATGCGGAGGAACTCTGGGGTAACATCTGCAAAAAAAGTAAAAAGTTGGAGATCATCGAGTCCACACTGGTTCGCTTCCTTCTCTGTTACCTTCACTCCACTTGGCTCGTGGACGAGATCTTCAACTACAACTGACCGCAAAATGGCCCTCCAAGTACCACGCGATCGTGTCTGTTGTGATGGGACTCGGTGATCCCGAAAGCCCACCCCGAAAGCCCAGAGTCAAAGGTATGGTCCTTCAAGTTGGTAGTCGAGAGAGGGATCGTCGCCCCGCATCCCCGCGACCACTCGTCACTCTGTTCGGCCCGTCTCTGTCACTTCTCATAGGGGACGAATAGCAAGGCTTTCTTCGGCCAATTATTATGCAATCGGGAGCCGGGAGCAGTCTTGGACCTCATGTGAGGGATAAAAAAAATTATTGTCTGCACCAGGACGAAAGGGTACAGTACTCCTCGGTAAACCTCCCGACTACCCTTTCGGGCGAATCGGCACCGTTGTGGCGGGCGGTGGTGTCCGTGAGGAGAGCTCTGGCTGGGGGGCATATTCGGGCATCATCATCATCATCATCATCAACGCCGATACTGCGAGCGAGGTCCCGCCACTGTCCCGTTCGAAGCCGCCAGAGGTCCCCTCTCCTTCCCCTCCGCAATCGCCCTCTCGAACACGCGCCTCAGCCTCGGTATGACCTCGTCCCTGTTCTGGTAGATCTGGTAGTGCACGATCAGCCTGTTATCGCGCAGCTTCACCCCTTCCTCCCTCCCGATCTCCTCGAGCCTCTCGCCCGTGACGCCCGCGGCGTCGAGGTCGATCCAGCACATGTTCGTCTGCACGGGGTAGTACGTCTTCCCCCCCAGGGCCGTCCACATCGCCTCGATCTCCTTGGCCAGCGCGTGGGACGCCTTGAGCAGGCCTCCTTCCCCGTTGGGTCCCCTCCCGAACGTCTCGTCGACGGCGACGCGCGCCGCGGCGGTGAGCACGCCGCTCTGGCGCAGGCCCCCGCCGATGGACTTGCGCACCCAGCGCGCGTGGTCGACGAGCTTTCGGGTCCCCACGAGGATGCTGCCGACGGGTGCACCCAGCCCCTTGGAGAAGCACAGGCTCACGGTGTCGAAGCAGGCCGCGTAGTCGGGAAGGCTTCCCGCTCCGGACGCGACGGCCTCCCATAACCTCGCGCCGTCGCAGTGCAGCAGCACGCCGTTATCGCGGGCGAAGGCCGAGATGCGCTGCGCCTCGGCGAGCGGCATCACCATGCCGTTCAGGGTGTTCTCGAGGCTGACGACGCGGGTTGGGCATGTGTGCACGTCGGAGTCTAGGTGGATGTTGGCCTGGACCTCCTCCAGGGTCAGGTACATCCCGTTTCTGGGGGTTACTGCCTTGATCATGGCTCCAGTGAGGGAGGAAGTACTAGATCCGAGATAGTAAGTCGCCTGATGGTCTCGAGGATGGTCTCGAATGGGAGTAGTGGGTCTGTTAGCCTGTTAGGAATATCATACCCTCCGGCCTCGTATAGATAGATATGCGACCGGCTGTCACAGAGCACGCCATGTGGAGGCTGCGTCAAGAGAGACCGCAGCCCGAGCTGGTTGCCCATCGTGCCGGAGAGCACGAACAGTCCGGCCTCCTTTCCAGCGAGACGGGCGCAGTGCGCCTCCAACTCGTTGGTGGTCGTGTCTTCGCGCATCACATCATCCAGGAGTGTGCAGGACTGGATCGCCGCGAGCATGGATGGTGTCGGGGTGGTCGTCACATCGCCTTTTTTTTTGGGATATCGTGGTAAGTACCTAAGCGAGCACTGGTTGAAATAGTTGAAATACAGGAGGAAGGGTTCTTCTACTCACTCCTGAAGTCGAAGCCCGCGGCGCCGCGATAGCCTATCCAGTTCTTGTTGGTGGCATTGTCGTCACCCACGGTGCCTGGGGTGTCCCACTCTGCGCCCATCGTGGATATGCTGGAGGATCTGCCTGACGAGAAAAGAGGTGGTAAAAACCGAGGTCGACTACGAAAAATATGGCTCGCTCTGGGATGTATATGAAAAGTCGCCGTCCTCCTGATAGCACTCATGATGCCTCCGCCTGTGTTGAATCATGAACTATAGCTTGAGCGAAAGATAAGTGACTCCTTGCCGTCCGGCCAGAACAGGATGCACCCCACCAACCACCAGAGCGGGCAGAAGCGGGGGACGGGATTGAGATGCTTGGTACCCACTGCACGGGGAGCTCCATTACTCGGTCTGCCGTCGGTGCCGGGGTCGATGGCTGTCCATGAGCGCCGTATCCGATCAGCTCCTTCCACATGTAAGAGGATGTCTCTTCCATCCGGGCTATCTAGTTTTCCGTCCGGTCAGAGGAGCATCACAGTTGGTATATCTAAGACCTACTCTGTCAAGGTAAATAAATGCCTATGAAAAGTGCATCTTCAGTGTTGAGCCGGTTGATAAGAGTTTTCGCCAATCTCTCGTCTTATTAACCAAAGGCTCTCTCTTAGCCTCCCACTTTTTCTCAACTCTCGAAACTCTTTCAGATACTGGTGCCTGAACGTTGGGGAGTACAGAACTCTAGGCCTTTCGAAAAAGATCGATCGCACCCGGAACCCTGAGGTCGGTCGGGTTGGGCCGTGCGAGTGTGGAGGTCATCAAAACGGACTCTCTCGGTCTCTTTTCAACTCAATTCTGTTCGCAAAGCTCTCGTCGAGAGAACTTCTCATTCTCCCTGACACTCTAGGAGAACAAGCATCTGATGACGGATCAATAACCTTAATTGAAGCTCACGCCGACGCGAGGCAACGCCCATACTCAGCTGGGCTTTGATAGGGCAAATTTGTCCATGATAGGGGAACGACCCCTGAATAACCGCTAAATTACGCCCGATGCGAGCGACAAGGATCGCTATAGGGGCTCTCATTCCGCCACATTTCACGTGATGAATAGGCACCTGTCGCAGTCCAGTTGCATCACCAGGATTTGATTTGAGCCTCAATTCAACAGAACTGTACCCTGCGCATTAGGCAGGCAAACGTTCCAAAAGGCCTATATGCTAAACTACGAGTCTTGTTTACTCGACGCCACTCGTCGGTGACTTCATCATGAACACTTCTGCGATTTGACTGACCTTTTTTGTGCGCTGAACTTCCTCCTAGGAAGATCTCTCTGTGGTGAAGGAAGAGGAAGGGAACAGGCATGTGTGCAAAATAAGCATCCCTCACCAACTACCGAAATCGCAAAACCATGATGCGATTCCAAGCACCACACCCCGTCTTCAGACGACTCCGGACCTGGATAGTCCTCTTCATCACCAGCGTCCTCCTCCTACGCTTCTGGATCAGGGAAGGCTCGCGCCCACTGCTCAACACCTCAGCGCACCGCGTCTCCGCTCCCGACCACGCGGAGCTGTACCGCCTGAAGGGGGACGACCTCGTCGCCGCGGCGGGCAAGCTCTGTCGCGCGCACGGCTGGCGGCCGTTTTCGCCTGCAACAGCATCAGGGCAGCGCGCCCGCGCCCGCAAGGTCTACGACCTCTTCATGATCGGCTCCGAGCTCGAGTGGCTCGAGATCCGGCTGAACACGACCTACGACCACGTCGACCACTTCGTCCTGGTCGAGGCCTCGCAGACCTTCACCGGCCTGCCAAAACCCCTGACCATCAAAGAAAACTGGGACAGGTTCAAGCCCTACCACGACAAGATCATCTACCACGAGCTGCAGTACCCGCCGGACTTCCACCCGCCCCGCCCCTGGGACAGGGAGGATCTCCAGCGCGACGCCATGCTTCTCCAGGTCTTCCCCTCGCTGCCCCTCAGCGCGTCCCCCCAGAAGGGCGACGTCCTCGTCGTCGCGGACGTCGACGAGATCGTCCGTCCCGAGACCCTCCTCGTCCTGCGCCACTGCTCCTTCCCCCCGCGCCTCACGCTGCGCTCCCGCTTCCACTACTACTCCTTCTCGCTGCTGCACCGCGGCCCGGAGTGGCAGCACCCCCAGGCGACGTTCTACACGGGCGATCTGTCGACCACGATCCCGCCCGTCAACCTCCGCAACGGCGACGGCGGTCTGCAGCCACTCATCTACTTCGACAAGGCCGACCTGTGGAACTCGGGGTGGCATTGCAGCTATTGCTACGACTCGATAGAGCGCATGCTGCGCAAGATGGCGAGCACGTCGCACGTCGGGCAGAACAGGCCCGAGTTCCGCGACAGGGCCCGCATGGCGCAGCGGGTGAGGGAGGGGAAGGACGTTTGGGACAGGGAGGGGCAGTTTTATGACAGGCTCGAGAACAACACGGACGTGCCGCCGTTGTTGCTGGAGAGGAAGGAGGAGTTTGGGTATTTGCTGGATAGGAGCGGGGAGTCGGCTGGGTTTAAGGATTATCCGCCATGATATATATATAGGGGGAGCTTGGGGGGAGAGGGAAAGTAGGAGGGAGGTGTAGAGGGAAGAAAGGGGTTGTAATGATCATGTTGGTTTCGGGGTGTCTTGCTCTTGAGGTTCATGGCGGTTTCAATTTGCGCAGTTTGCGCTTCTTGCGTCTGTATTATTAGAGCGATACCATTTCTGTTTTATGGAATATGCGGCAGCCGCCGACCTCTCGAGGTAAGTTGGTAATGGGTTGGGGGGTATGTAAGTAATGAAGAACGAAAGAATGAAAGAGCAAAAGAATCAAGTGTATCCACCTCATACCTCGATGTCGTTAACCGCATGCTGCTTCGTGCACCCTGCCGCCTCAGCATCCCCGCGCGCCCGCCACTGGTTCCTTCTCGTCTCTCAGTCCTCTACCAAGCCACTTGCGGATTACTTGGAGGGCCAGCATATTGTACTCTGTCGGCGACTCTGTAAACTCCCTGCCTTCGAAGGTGCGGGTTCCACCGGCCAGCATTTCCCGTCCGCGATGACAGCCGGACTAGCACACTTTCGCCTTTCTCACTCTCTCCTTGTTTACTCCTCCCCCACTCGTCCCTCATCTAACCATCTAAAAACCTCCGCCAAATTTGACCTCCTGGTCCATCCCCAAAATGCTGATTGAGACTGAACAGTCTAGGAATACGCTGGGTGCCAGCAAGTTGGGCCATTGCATGAGGGGGTGATAATGTGTGGAGTTAGTGAGCTCTTACTCACGCAGTCTCTACTCGTCAAAATCGCTGGCTTCTTCGAGTGAGATCCCTGCGACGATGTCTCTCAGCGTGTGGCGGGGGTCGACCGATTCAGCGGACGAGGCGGATCCCGGACCGGCGTCGACTTGGTCATCCGGGGTCGCGGAGTCGTCTGCGAGAGGCTCCGATCCGTCAGTGGCGCTCTCCGTGCCGCCACCGCCACCGCCACCGGATGGGTCCGGAGCGCGAGCCAATTCCGCCGGAGTTGCCTCCGTCGCGGGCGACCAGGCACTCAGCGACGTCAGATTCCTCCAAGCGGACATAAATGCCAAGATATCCGTTTCCTTTTCAGCCGTCGGCGGCAGGGCCGAGCTCGAGGCTGCTTCTCTAGACTTAGCATTGGCGGAAAGGATCTCGACGAGAGTCTGGACTGTCGTGAAGAGGAAGTTGGTCTGTCCCCACTGAGCCAAGGACATCGTGGGGCTGACCGCCAACTCCTGGATAGCCCACGACCGGGACCAGTACTCCTTCCTCAGCAGCAGCGTGAGCTCCAGGTGGACCAAATCGCGCAAGTGCACCCCTCCTCCTTCAAGTTCCCAGGAATCGTCCCAATCGTCGGAGTCTACGTAGTGGAAGTCATCGAATGTGAGTGTATCGATGCCGTCCACCAGCCTCCTCAGCTGGCGATCCTCGTCCTCTGCCTCGTGCCAGTTGCGTTTCTGGACCCCGAGGAGCTCCCTGAGAGTACGGTCTCCATATTGCCCCAACCCTGACTCGCAGACGACAAAGGTTCTGCTCCGGTATTTGCAGACCAGTGGACCAAATCTCATCGCGGCTCTTCGTCCAGAGGGTCACGGCAAAAGCACTGCCGAATATATCCTTGACGAGCAGGTCATGAGCATTCTGGTCGGCGACGACGGCCTCGTTGATGCACAGGGCGTCCACCCAGATCTTTATCCCAAGCTTTTGACACTCAAAGCTGTCTTGCAAGTCCCGCAGAGCTGCCCGCAATAGCTCGCTAACGGCAGTGGCGATGCCGTCGATGAAGATCGTGACCCTCTTCTCTCCGGCGTCGGCTCCCCGGCCGTGGCTCAGGCAGACGTAGTCACCCCAGGTGAACCTCCTCGCGCTCTCGGCGATCTCGCTCTCGTGCTTGGCGAGATTGAAGTTGTGACCGAACCTGTTCCTCCAGGCCTCAGCGGGCCCCGGCCCGCTCACCTTCGATGCATTCTGGGCGCGGAAGGTGACATATTCGTCCTTCCAGTCATCGAGAGAAGCGTGGTGGAGACGAAGGCGCGGCGGGGAGTCCTCGCCGTGCCCAAACGAGAGCAGGCGTATCTCGTTCTTGGAGGTTTCGAGAGCGCGGTCCGGAACGTCATGCTTCGCATGGTGCTCTGGCTTCTCTTCGCTGTTGGCTATCGTGAGAAAGCGCGGGCTTGCCCAGATTGAAACTTAAGTAATCCGCCTTGTCCGGTGCTTGGATAGAAAAGTAGGTCTTAACGGATGAGGTCTTCATGCCTATGAAGACCGAAGGCGGGGCAGAGGCTCCGAAGGAACCTATAACCGTCTCATCTAGGTAGGTAGTACCTAGAGCTAGGAAGGTAAGGTGGTAGGTAGCTGCCCGTTCACGAGATATGATAGGACCAGCAGGGTTGCTCCTTCCTCGTTCGTACGAAAGCCTCTCACTCCGCATTCCGTCGCCCCTTCACAAATCACAGCCTTACCACTTGTCGTACCTCTCTCCTGGACCCTCAACTCCGAGATCAACCTTAATCTCGCTACCCGTCAAGATCAAGAGAAAAGCCTACCAGCCTGAATCCTCGTCGCCAATCTCCATGATGTGGGACTACTCGTCGCTCCAATTCGCTCCATATCTATCTTCGTTGGATGGAGAAGGAGAGGCGCCGAATGCCGACCCCGAAGAGGTAGATACGAAGATAGTGGAGGAAACGACGCAGCAGAAGCAAACAATGGCACCCGCAATCGTGCTCTCGTGGGACGGGAACACAGCCAAGGTCCTCTACCCCTTTTGCCACAAGATTCACACACACGCCTTCAGACACTTTGCATTTGACGAACGAGGTATAGTCCAGGACAAACTGGGTCGGTACAGCTATGACGGCCCATCGCCATCCCGCTGTGAGTGCCGGATTTCCCACTGCAACCACGACGTGGACGTCGACGTTTGCTACACGATACTTTTCCCGTTTGAAGACGACGAAAGGGTGGCAGACTTGGACTTTGAGCTCGAGCGTGTGGATAAGGGTGGTGGCGGTCGAGGGACATGGCAATTCCGAACGGTTGGCGTGGATGCTGTCGCCCTTCCTCGAGTGATCTCGATCCCACGAAAGCACGAGGAAGTCAAGGAGGAAGAGGTGGACGAAGGGGAAGGGGAAGAGGAGGAGGAGGAGGACGAGCTCAAGACTCGATCACGTTTGCGGAATCTCACAATGCAGGACGGGGATGACGATGCCGAACAGCCATCAATTATTCTCCAGTCAGCGGCGGTTATCGGCGACGTCAAGGAGATGGAATCGGTCTTGTCGCAGTCTCCACAAGCCCAGTCTCTCCTCAAAACACAGACCGAAGGAGGGCAATCGCTACTGTCCCTGGCAGTGCCGAACGGGCACAAAGACGCCGTCAAGTTCCTCTTGGCGAAAGACGGTATCGAGGTCGACACCGTCGACGAAGACGGGCGCACGCCCCTGATGGAGGCCGCGCTCTGGACCCATCCCGACATCGTCGCGATGTTCCTCGAGGCCGGGGCCGACAGCGCCGCGTGCGACAGCGCCGGGAGGACCGCGGCGGACGTAGCCGCCGAGTCTGACGAGAACGACGAGGAGAGGCACAAGCGGAGCCGCAAGTACGCGGAGGACCCTTTCACGGCGAAGCGACACCGAAGGCTGATTGGCGGCCTCCTCGGCGACTACCACGAGCCCTCGCTAACTCTTCCGAAATCCATTCTCCTTCGAGACGGGGCCGATGCCCACTTCTACAAGTCTCCTCGGGCTCAAACGATATCGCTCATCATCCCCACCGCCGGCATCCACATTTCTACGCAGTGGAAGACGGCCGCCTTCCTCCACCGTTCGGATGCGCTGCCCATAGTCTCGGCCATAAGTGGCTGGTCGGGCCCCAACGGCGGCGAGGAGTTCTTGGAGCCCGGGGACTTGTTCAAGAGGATCAACGGCCAGTTCTGGATGCCTGAGGTGCTGAGGATCGCGAACTCGCTTGGTTTCGCTTTTGACAGCCACCCTTGTGATCACAAGGACGAACCAGGAAGCTATTATGCCTGCCACGCGGAGGCGATGCTGATGTGCTTCTTCGTCAAGAGGCACTACCTTTTCCGGGACGACTACGACGAGGACGACGTGGTGTACGATGACTTTTTGCAACTATTTCTGCTCCAGCCGAGGAAGACCTTGGCTGCGATCGTCGTCAGCAATCGCCCATGTGATTCCTGCATCGCTCTGAGGGATTGCATAAAGCCGCAGCTCGGGTTTGAGTTATGGTTTAAGATGATGGAAGTGAGAGAGGGTAAAGCCTGAAAGGCTTAATGTCACGGGAGAGACCGAATCCTAAAGGGTCGGAAGTGTTTACCAGGTAAGGTAGATACCTCCCTACCTACCACCTAGGAAGCCGAAATGGCATATCCCTTCGTCTTCGGCTTCCAAAAGTTAGGTACTTTATGAACGAAGAAGCCGGGCGCAAAACCCGCCCGGTGGAGCTGTCGTGAAGGACTTAATGACGCTGATTTCGACTGTAACCCCTGAGTTGAGTTGCCACCCCAAGCAGAGTTCAAACAATCACAATGAGTTCCTAATCCCTGTCTCCATGCCTTAAGCTAGGTTTTTTCTGTTTCTCTCCACTACCGTGACTAGCACAGTCCTAGTGACCATTTAACCCTGGCTAGTGTAGAGTACCCGAAGTTGTTCTCCTTTTGCTTGGTGTGTAGGTGAGAAGGAGATGTCTGGAGCCAAGTTCCTACTCGTCCACTTCCAGAACGATGCTGGCTTGTAGAAATACCATGAGCACCGCAGCATACCTGGTTTTTGTTTTCATTAGCCAATCGCAACAAACGAAGTGAGAATGCGATATTATCCACCCCGTTGAGACGCAATATAGCCAAGGGAGGCAGTCAGATAAGGTAAGTCAGGCAGGTAGGAACTTACGCCGCTGTGGCAGCCAGCACCTCGAATGGCCTAACTACCGTAGCAACCGCCATCGACACGGTGAACAGCAGCAGCGAGAACGTGATGAGAGTCAGCTTGTAGACCTGCCTGTCGATGAACGGCAGGGTCCACATGGGGACCAGCAGCAAGGTAAGGCCGGCGCCGATGATGAGCGTGGAAGAGATGGCGCCTATCCAGTTCTGGCTTGAGCGGGTCGAGGAGGCGGCGGTTTCGGGGAAGTCTTCTTCCTCCTCCTGGTTCTCGCCCCCCTCGCGGGGTTTTCGTCGTCGACTGCGTTTGAAGATCCGCCACGACGTCGCGAGCATCGCGTGGAGCGGGGACTTGGGCACTCGGCGCACGGCGATCAGGTCCCGGCCTTTGGTGATGAAGGCCTGCTCTTTGGCTTCGATCGCCTCGTCGTGGTCTTTGAGCCAGCCTTTGACTTTGTTGATCTGCTGGGCCGAGGCTGGCGGGCGGGCCTTGATCTGCGAGTACGATATTACGTATTCATCTAGGTTAGGTAGATAAAGCCCAGGAGTCAGAAGGCCTGGATTTCTTTTCTCCGGTCAGGGTTAGGTGAGGCGAGCATGCCAAGGAACGAGGCTCACTCACTATACTCCTTTAGCAGCCCTTTCAAGGACTTCAAGCAGTCGATTCTCTCCTTAGACGGGTCGTTCCTGAAACTGCCACTATGCGCCTCGGCATCGGGTCGCTCCCTGATGGCGTTATCCAGGGCGCGCAGGGTTTCTTCCACCTGAACGATTTCGTCCTGCATCATCAGAAGCACCCGCACGTTCAGCGAGCCGAAGCTGCGTAATAAGAAAAAGTCCTCGGACGAGTTCATCCATCTGGAAAAGGCAGGGTAGCCGAGGTATCTCCATGGCTTCAGAGCCCTCTCCTCGTCGCTGACTGGAGGAGCTCGCGAAGCAGTGACATGACTGCTTTCAGGAGGTCCCATGCCGTCGCGTCGTCCAGATGGCTCTCAGGAGGTAGAAGTGACTGACGACGAGCGGTTGCCCGAATAATACCTCTAACTAGGTACGTTCGGCTGACGCCTGATAGCTGAGAGCGACATGGAAACTCTGGCACTTTAAATGCTCTTTACGGCTGAGGGATATTGGCTAGCGGTATTCATGCAAGTGCAAAAAGGGCGACTAAGGCTGCACTCTTGGCAGGGATGTTCAGCCGTTCCGCGTGTCCAGGCGGCACCATCTCCAGCCGCAGCCTCACGCTATCCCCAAAGAATACATCGGTAATCGTGGACGCATGAGATCCAATATAGAGTGTTTCCTTGTTGGAAGCTCTTTTGCGCCACCGAAATATTGAAAAAAAGGGGGGGGTAATCCCTCCCCCATCCCCCCTCCTGGAGGACCCTGACCCCATCAAGGCTCTCTCTCTCTCTCTCTGGCGTCATAACGCACAGCATTCGTGGCAGTTTTTGTTTCGCTCGTAAATTGATTTGGGAGTGATTGATCCCATAGAGCTGTTGAAGAAACCGTAACCACTGGAAATACAAACAGACGAACGCTTTCGCCAACGCCATCACAACACCCGCTGAAGAAACGCTATAATGTGCATCCCATCATCCCCCCCTCCTAAAGAAGGAATGCCAAAGACAAGAGACCGAAAAAAGAAGGAAAACGCTGCTCCTTCCACCAAACCCAACAAATACCTCAGCAAGTAGGTATCTAGCATCTCAGCCTAATCACCGCCGGCCTCACCAACCCAAAAACCAACGTATCCATGATCACGCCCCCTTTCAACACGTCCCGCGCCCTCCTCCCCTCGAACAGGAACCCGCACTTCCGCAGCACCCGATCAGCCGTCGCGGCGGTGAGCATGTTGCTCTCCCTCGGCTCCCACAGCTCGGCCTGTATCCGCAGCACGGCCGGGTACCAGCCGAGCACCTGCTGCGTCAGTGTGGACACGGCCTCGGTCGCGACGCCCCTCCCCCGGCTCTCCTTGGCGACCCAGAATGATGACAGGGTCAGGGTGCGGCTGTGCACGTCGGCGCCGTGCCCGAGGAAGATGCCGCCGATCACCGTCCCGACTGGGCGTTTATCGGATGCTGAGGCTGATGCTGAGGCTGGTGCTGGTGCTGTTGCTGGCGCTGATGCTGAGGCTGAGGCTACGGCTAATGTTGAGGCACCGGGGTCGTCTTTGCCGTCGTCGCAAACGTTGAATTCCTTGCAGTCGTAGTAGACGTCGCCGTTGTCGTTGTCGTCGTCGTCTACGACTGCGGCGCCGGCCGAGTCAGGACCACCCGAGGCTGGGCTTTGATTATCAAGGCGATCCCAGCCAACGCCGCGGTCCGACATCTGACAGATGGCGTAGTGACCCAGCTCAGCCTTGTCTATCCATAACACAGCTTCGGCCTCGTTGGGGGGAAGCGGGAAGCCGTCGTACAACTTGCGGCCGATCTCGAAATCGTGCACCGCTTTGACGAGGGCCGGCGCGTCTGAATAGTGGTAGCGGCGGATCATGCAGTTGGATATTGGGAGCTGCATGATGGGTCGTGGTATCGGCGTCTGCTGATGTTGCGTCGTCGGAGCCTGCTGTTGAGTCGTCGGATCCTGCTCTTGCATCGGACCCTGTTGCGTGAGAATCTGTTGCATTGGAGCCACCAGTAGCACCTCGCCCTGTTGCGTCGGAGCCTCAAGTGCTGGACCCTCTTGCTCCAGAATTTGTTGCACCGGAGCTTGTAGCATTGAAGGCTGTGGCATCGGAACCTGCTGTGTTGCTGGAGTCGGCCATATCGGATACTGTTGCATCAGAGGTTGTGGTATCGGACCCGGTTGCATCGGAACCTGCTGTGTTGTCGGAGTCTGCCATATTGGAGACTGTCGCATCTGAGACTGTTGCTTCGGAGCCTGCCGTGTTATCGGAGACTGCAGTATCGGAGGCGGTGGCGTCTAGCCCAGCTGTTCCAAGAGCTCTAGAAACGAATCTTGCTGTAAAGGCTCCGGTGCTGGAGCCTGCGGTACCGGGGCCTGCTGTACCGGAGCCTGCTGTTTCGAAGCTTTCTTTTTCGAAGCTTTCTGTTTCAGATCTTTCTATTTCAGAAACTGTGTTTTCGGAGGCTGTTGCTCTAGAGGTTGTTGCATCGGAGCTTGCGGTTTCGGGGCCTGCGGCTTCAGAGGCTTTGGTGCCGGAGCCTGCTGTGCCGGAGCCTGCTGCTCTGGAGGTTGTTTCTTTGGAGCCTGCTGTTTCGCAAGCAGTGGTATCGGAGCCACTTTTACCGGAGGCTTCGGTTTCGGAGGCCGTGGATCAGACGGCGGTGGCTGAGGCTGATCGGGCGCCATCGTTCAATCTTCTTCTTGCTCGGTGGTCTGCTTGCCGGGTTAGCTGGAGGTTTCGGGAGTGATATGGATGAGAAATGTAGATGATAGAAGACCCTGAAACCAAAGCCTCCCGTCTACTGGAATTAAGTTCTTGGTAGGATAGTAGATGATGAATTTTGGTATAGAATGTCGTCCGTCAACAGGAGCTAGGATATGCTGTTTTGTGATGTAGTTCGTTTTTTTTTTCTCGTGGTAACGCGGGCCTCATATGCAAGGAATGAAGAAATGGAGAGAGAGAGAGAGAGAGAGAGAGAGAGAGAGAGAGAGAGAGAGAGAGAGAGAGAGAGAGAGAGAGAGAGAGAGAGAGAGAGAGAGGACAGGGACTAGGGACTATACCATCGGCGCGCACTGCCACGTCCTCGGAAGGAGCAGGAGGCTAGCGGAGGCATGTACAGCTCGGTTGACAGTGCCCCCATCCTAACTCTTCCATGAGGGCAAGAGCCTGTGACTGTATTCTGTCGCTATTCCCCTGGAATGGGTTGGGCGGAAGCAAGCTACCTGCGGCTGGAGGGATCCTCATTCTGCATTCTTCCGAGGGAGCCACGACTGTAGTCTGTCTGGGACAGGCAGAGATATCTTCCAAGGACCAAAGTGCGTTCAAGTTAGGGGGGAGGTACTAGAGTTTGCGAAGGTCCTTAGGAAGAGAAAACGTAATAATGAAAAAAAATATGCAACTGCATCGAAGGCTTGGGAGGCAACACCGTGACTGTTATCTGTGACTGCGTGTTTGCCAAGTGCGAGACTGAAGTGGGTGTACGAGTGAGGAGAACGACGCGCATGATAGTGGATGATCAGATAAAATGTACAGCTTCTGAAAGGACCGGTGCTGCTAGAGAAGTGGGCGGAATAAAAATAAGAGAGTGCAGTAGTGGTACAATTTGAGGAGTTAAAAAATTCCACCGCACGCCGCTGCCGACCTTTCCGGCAGTGAGCTTGAATATGCCCGCCCGACCATACGCCTCGAAGCCAGAAAAAGGAGAGAAAGAACTAAGGATCAAGGGCTCATTGACAGAGACATGGTTAGGACAAGAGAGGGAGAGGGAAGCATGAGTTGGAGAGAGAGTGGGTTATCTACCTAACTGGAGGGGGTGGGGAAAATAAAGCCACTGCTCCGATCGTCATCCTGCATCTCAGGGTCCCAATGATCCGTCAACAGCTGTTGGATCAACTCCCACGTGTTGGTCCGGTACGGAGCGCCGTCCGCGTAGCTCCTCGGGCCGTGCGTCGGCGTCGTGGTCGGGCCGTGGCGGCTGGCGGGGGTGAGGGCCGTGCTGGCACCACTGGCACTCCCAGTACCAGTACCAACAACGCCAAGAACAACACCAGGACTGTCGATGAAGACGACAGCAGGAGCAGCAGCAGCGGCAACAGTGGCAGCAGGGGCAAAAGGATCACCGTCAGTGTCCTACAATATGACGACGCGGGCGTCCTTGACCTGGCCCTCGTAAGGGCAGTACGGGCACTTGAAGCGGGGGCCCTTAGCCAGGTTGTGCAGCGAGTCCTTGGCCAGCACGTGGCCGCACGACAGTATCATGGGCGGGTTCGCGGCCGTCGTCTGCTCCTTGGAGACGGGGCAGACGAAGACGGAGTGGTACATGAACGACCTGGGGAGCGGCGTCTCGAACGCGAGCTCGTGCGCCGTCGTCCACTCTGCGCCGTGCTGCCGCGTGGCGTTCATGTACTTGACCAGCCGGGGCAGGGCCACGGCCCCCGCCGTGGCGGCCACGTAGAGCGGCGACTCCGCCGACAGGCCCAGGAGCCAGCAGAACTCGCGCGTGAACGAGGTCGACACGTCGGCGAAGGCCGTGGAGGAGTCGAAGAGGGACGCGTAGGGCGAGTCGGTCAGGTTCGGCGCGAACACGAGCGCGGCCGCGAGCTGCTGCATCTCCTTCAGGTGGCGGTCCTGGAACTGCTGCATGTTCGCCCGGGCGTACTCGTAGGCCGCCTCGGGCCCCCCTCCGGACGACGGCGGCGTCTGGAACAGGTGGACGTACTGCAGCTTGCACAGCTCGAACTCGAGGTTCGACCCCCTCTCCTCTAGTTCGCGTGTGTACGTCCGCGCCCATGCGATGGCTGGCTTCAGATCCTGCTGCTTGAGCCGCTGCAGGATGTGGTACATGTTGGTGAACTGCGTCTGCAGTTGCTGCGACCGCAGCGAGTCGGTGAGGCCGTCCGTCGCTGTCGCTCTCCTGTTGATCCTCCTGCCTTTCCTCCTGATCGTGGATGGTGACCCCTCTAACATTGTTGCCGTTCTCCCGGATGACTGTGTTGGTGTTCTCGTTGGGCCGCCGATGCCCGGCGCCTCTGCCTGGGCTCTCGTCGAGTCCTCGTCTGTGTCCATCTCATGATCCCCCTCGTCGTCTTCGGCGCCGCCTCCTCCTCCTCCTCCCCCTCCCTCTCCTCTCGCTTCATCTACCTCGTCGTCCTGATCTATGCTTTCGTCGTCGTACTCGTCATCGTCGTAGTTGTCTAACCTTGGGCGCAGGTGGGGTGTGACGGCTTTAGCTTCTGCGATGAAGGTGCTGGCGACCGAGAACTGGCCCTCACGGAGGAGATGCATGGTGATGGCCCGGTTGATCAAGGCGGTCTGGTCCTCCATGGCATCGTGGTCATCCGGGTCATTGGTCAACGGCAGGATCGGTATGTCGACCAAAGGTAGCGCCTAGTAAGTCGGAAGCCAATGAAGGTGACGCCGGAAGTCAGTACACCAAATCTAAGCACTCGTGTGGGGGGAAAGAGAACGAACGTGGGAGGGGGAGCAGGCAACCTCGGTCGTACCTTGTCTATCGCTTTCCCGACCTGCTTCTGCACCCTCGAAACCTTCGCTAGACTATCGTTTATCTTCTCGAAGTGGGCCTTGACAGGGTTCTGCAGCTTCGTTATGCCTAACCTCGCGGTATGAAGATCAGGCGCTGCAGCAGGCGGCAATTAGTTTATGGTAAGAATGGGAAGGAAGGGGAAGACGTATTGCGAACCAGATGCGATATTCTGCCGGGCTTCTGTGAGGATCTGGATCAGGTCATCCGCATTCTTGACTGCGGCGGTGAGCCGATTCGACGTGCTCAGCTTGTGTAGCTCCGAATGGAGCGGTATCATCGCATCCACCGGCTTCAGCTTTTCGGCCATGGTGGGCAACGGCGGTGGCGCGGATATGTGATCTGGTTGGAGGGTGTCTCGGAGGGAGAGGAGGAGGAAGAAGACCAGTCGGCAGAGTCAGGGGTTGCTTTGGGAGCTGTGGATTGTCGCACCAAGCAGTTCGGGACGAGTTCGTTTGGCCGCGGGATAGTCCAGATTTGAATGGGAAGGGCAGTCGTTTGTGAGTTCAGTCCTTTAGGTGCTCAACAACGTAGGTTTGGTTCGCAGTGGTGTTCGGGTGGGCGTCAGGAGAGAGAAGGGAGGGATCCATCGACGGACGACGTGCTCTTGTGAGATTTTGGGGAGCAGGAGCCCGACGTCCCGCCCGTGACTATGCGGAAAGAATGATCAAGAATGCGATCTGATCTTGGACGACGATCAAAAAGAGTCAAAAGAAGGAAATAAGACGAAGGTGTGTGAACGAACGAGGTGGGAAGGGAAATCAACTGGTGTTGGAGAGATGATGCATTGCGGGCATTTGCGGAGGTCAGACAAGAATGGATTGCGACATGGAGTGAGTGTCCGGAGTGCGGGGATTCTATCTCCTACGGCGAGATAGCTTCGCTTCTCGGCTGACATGGTACCCAATCACAAGCCTGCGGGATAGCGGCAGCCCACAGCCGCATGGGGTGTGCCAGCTGAGATTCCAGGCGGGTCAGCGATGTCGTCACATGCTGCCACGAACGATTGATAGCTTCAAATAATGCGCTGCACCGTCCTCCCTAGCTACCCGTCACCTGGGCATTTTATTCCTGCCAGTTCACATGTGCAAGTTGGCATAGCACAACATTGGGAGTCGCATACCTTTACGTTTTCTTTCATAGGAGCTTGTTCCTAAAAATTCCTGGCGCTCCTGCGGATCTTGTTATGCGAACGTAAAAAAAAAAGTAAAAAAGAAAGGGGCTGGCCAACGTGGCACATTTTCATCGCTGTCTTTATTTGATTGAAGTTTGGCACTGCACTGCAGCACGAACCATCACCAACGGGACCGGCCTCGCTTCTTGGCTTCCCTGCCGTCCCACTCCACCATGCACCCTTGGCGAAACTCCCCGTTAAAAGCTTGGAGCGACCCGCAGTAGTGGTCGGATGACGACGACCTCGTCTGTTGCTTTTTGGTGATTATCATCAGAGAGCACCAGCTCGATCCAGACAGAGGAGAGCAGCAGCGGCGGCAGTCGAAGTAGAAGGCTGTTTGCTAGCTAGGCTGCCCTCCCCCGCTCCGCTCCCGACGACAGCGACGAACGAAACACACAGTGACACCCGACCACCACGATGTCGTTCCGCTTCCTCGCCAATTCGGCACCCGGAGTCCATCGGGAAGAGGAACTTACCGCGGCGAGGCTCGCTGCCCTTGCCGCCTCACCGACCGGCCTGACTCGCAGCGGCACCAACTCCCGCCAGACCACACCCCAAGTCGACCACGCTGCCACTCCGCCCTCCACGTCGGCCGCGACTCCCGGCCCGCCGCCTCCGTCATCCGCATCCGTCTCGCCCGAAACGACCAGATCGGCCGCCGATAAACACAAGGACAGCCCACCCTCAGTAGCGGGGGGAAGTGCTCTAGGAATACGCAGACATGTCGTATTTCCGGATCCAGTTGCCTTTAGGTACGTGGAAGCTACATCGGTATCTGCTAGGGACCTTGCGGGGTGGTAGTAGCGGTGATGGTCGCACAAACATCCGTATATATGGAGAACGTCAAAGCTCGGGCATACATTACCCCTGTACAACACCGTCATAACCCCTCACGTGCTAAGCTAACTATATCCCCGAACCACCCCCCTGGTCGATCTCCTCCCTCCTCAGATATCTCGAAGAAGACCCCTCCGTCACCGTACTCGAGCGCCGCGTCCTCCTCACCGGCTACGAGCTCTACCTAGTCGAACAATGGGCCTGCTCGCGCCGCTCCCCGACCCTGGTCATCGTGACCTACACCGGCGACCCGAAGCACTCCGTCGTGGTGGGCGTGATGGGCATCCCCGCCGACGAGCGCGAGTGGTCCCCTCGGCTAAGGGTGTACTTCAAGGCCATCCAGCAGTACCACGCCCGACCGAAAGACACGCACCTCGGCGAGTTGATGGTGACGAACCTGAGCTCGTTCCCCTCGGCGCTCACCGTCATACCCGTCCCCGACGGCGACATCCGAAAGCACAGGCAGGTGTTCATCGTGAACGAGGACCTGAAGAGGATGGGCTGCTCGGGCCGGTCGGGCATGACGCTCTCGGACCCGACCGCGGCGACGCAGGCTAAGTTCCTGCAGCTGTACAAGACGAGCGACCGCATACCCTTCTTCGGCGCGGTGCTGGAGCTGGTGAAGCTGTGCCAGGCCGCGCTGCTGATCTTCGGCCGGCTGGAGCACGAGTACGTGGACGGCCTGCTCTGCGACGTGACCGAGGCGGCCGTCAACGACTGGTGGACCGAGATCGGGTCCGAGTACTTCAACGTCGAGCCGTCCGACGGCATCCTGGGCCCCACCACGGTCGCCGCGCTGCTCGGCACGCTGATGGGCGCGCGCAACCGGCTGGGCTGGTACGGCGCGCCCGTGCCCAAGGACGTGTTCGACGTCGACGCCACGAAGAGGGGCATCGGCTACTTCCAGAAGGCCTTCAAGCTCGAGCGCACGAGGCGGCTCGACCGCCAGACGCTGCTGAAACTGCACAGCGTCACCGCGAAGGCCGCCGCGGGCGAGGGCGGCTGGGGCGTGCAGAAGGCCGTGAAGTCGACGGTTGCCGAGATCGGAGGCAAGAGGGGAGAGATGGTCATCGGGATGATGAGCGGCGGCAAGGATAAGGCGAATATCAGCGACATCGAGACGCTGGACATCGACAAGCTGATCGACCTGGCGTATGGGGAGCGCGCGAAGTGGCTGTGGCATGGGAAGGCGAAGCGGTCTACGGGGTTGTCGTCTTCTGGTGGTGGTGGTGGAGGAGACGGCTACGCGGACAGGGCCCTGCCGGAGCTGGGGAGCGCTTTCTTCAGCGGCAGGGATGACACCACTGGGCCCGGTGCCGCTATCGGCGGCGTGGGCGCCGCGGCTGGCTTGGGAGGACTGGGATCCCAACAGACCGGATCGACAACAGCCGTCGCCACTAGCAGCAGCAGACGTGTACAGACCTTGCCATTGGGCAGCCTCGGACTCGGCAGCAGCAGCGGCGGCGGAGACGAGCCTCTCCAGCTCGAGCTGCGAACGAAGGACGAGTCCGCCACCATGGCCTTCGCCCAATCCGCCGCCGTCATCACCCCCGGTCCATACTCCGCACCCCTCCTCCCGTCGACGTCCAACACAAGCAACCCCGCGAACGCCCTCTCCGACGGCCCGGCCTCCGCAGCAGAGAAAGGCGACAACAGCGCCGCCCTCCGCAAAACGGTCTTCAAGCGCGTCGGCGGCAAGGTCTCGGACGCGCGGTCCGGCTTCGGCCGCATCCGCGACGTCGTCGGCGGCGGCCGGCGGGGTCACGCGAGCCGACCGTCCAAAGATGAAGGGTGCGGCCCTCCCAGCGGCGGGGGGATGGCAGACCTTGGCGCCGCGGGGTACATGATGAGCCCCAGCATAGCCAGCCTGGCGCAGAGCGCGACGAGCCTGTCGAGCCCCGTCGGCGTGGGGAGGGCGTTCACGTGGAAGAACAAACCGGAGGAGTACGCGAATGCTTTCGCGGCTGCTGCGAGGGCGAGGGAGGGTGTGGAGACTGGTGCAGGTACAGGGGTCGACACGACGCCGCCGCCGAAGGGGGGCAAGACGCCGCCGTCAAGGCTGGCGGAGGAGCAGCAGCGCCGGGATTCCGTTTCAGCTGCTGCTGCTGCGATTCCGCCGGCGCTGCCGACGCCGGCGGCGGAGGGCGCGCTGATCAACGGCGGGGCGGCGACGATGACCGAGTCCGTGTCCGTGGCCGGATCCGCGGCAGACGAGAGCGCGGACCTGCAGGCGCAGATGCTCGCGGCGTTCAGCAGGGCCGACGACGCCGTGCAGGCCACCCCGGCCGCGTCGTGGCTGCAGAGGCGGCACAGCGTCTCCGGGGGCCCGACTCCGCACGGTGGCGGCGGCGGTGCGACGACAACGACGACTGCTGCTGCTGCGGAGAAACCGCTGTCCTCCTCTTCCGAATCCGCCGCCGCCGCTGCAGCCATCGCCATCGCCATCGCCGCCGCCGCCGAAGACGCCCGCTGGCCGAGACGGCTGTCGTTCAGCGTCGCGGAGGAGGCGGTGCTGAGGTGGGAGGAGGTCCTGGACGTGTTCGAGGAGGTCGACCCGTTTGAAGACGACGGCGATGCGGAGAGCGGAGGAGCAGGTGGTGGAGTCCTCGGAGACGACGACTCCTCCGGCGCACTCGCCGCCCGCGAGAACGGCAGTAGTGGCGGTATCGTCCGCATCCGCCTCTCCTCCGACAAGGGCAGCGCCGAGGCCGCCCGCGCCCTCTTCGCGCACGTGGCGTCCCTGCGCGCCGCGCTCGAGCCGTGGGTCGCCGCGCGCGTCGGGGCGGTCGAGGCGCTGGACGACGAGCTGGGGAGGCAGCAGGACGAGCTGCAGGGGCTCTACTACCAGCTGCATGACGTGTACGAGGCGGTGCGGCGCCAGTCGGCGGAGCTGGTGGGCGAGGAGAGGAGCCGGCTGACGGAGAGCCTGAGGGACGTCGAGGTCCTGAGCCAGAGGCTCGAGTACGAGATCGGCGCGCTGGCGAGCAAGGTTGCGGACGTGGAGGACGGGGTGGAGGAGTTCGAGAGGCAGGTCGGGGCTGTGGAGGCTAGGGCCGACGAGCTCAAGGTGCAGCTCGAGACGGAGAGCTGGGTGCACTGGGCGGTGAGGACGCTGACGGGCATTGGGACAGGGCCCAACATCACGCGGGGTGAGAATAGTCGTGCGGCTGCTACTGCCGCGACTGCCCCCAGGTAGGGACGGGGGCGGAGGACGGCTTGAGTGACGACGACGGCGGGGTTTGTCGTTGTAGTGGCTGTTCGGGTAGTGTTTGCGGCGTGCCTTGGGGTATGTCTGGCGCTTATCTGCTACGGCTGTTTCTTTAAAGGTCGATGATGGCGGGCGCGTGGTTCGCAGGGTATTTTATATAGGTGACATCACGGGGGACAAACATGGTGATAATGGGTGTTATTTAGGAACCTAGGTATGCATAGCCTGTGGGAATTTTGGTTTGGTACTGGGCGGGGGTTTCTTTCGGGATTAGGCTTCTGGTCGGGTTAGAATGAAAGTCATAGTTCCTCTGTCTTAGCCTTTGATGAAGTCTCCGTGTGTTCGAGATCGAAGAGTCCAGCGTTAAGGGTGTCCGACAAGCAGTGTGCAAACAAAAGTCATTCGTCGCTTGTCACCCCTCTTATGAACTGGCCAAGAAGAAGTAAGAGGGCTTTGTTCCGGATGTCTATGCTGTATCCTCCTTACCATCCATCTACCTACACATAGGTACCCAAGGTAGTTAAGCATACCCAACCCATCCTTGAGAGAGAAGATTTGTAAAAATTGTACACGCGAGGACTCGCCGCTGAAGCCTTTTGCACTCGCTTCATATACAGGGGGTACGTATGATTCCTGTGCCTCCTGTTTGGATTATCGCGCCGTCTATTCGTACAACGCCACCTGAGAAAAGTCGAAAGAAAAAAAGCAAGGTATCGAGACTGCTGGCATTGTCGCCCACATGCCGCAATAATCAGGTAGGGCACAAATGTTATAAGCAGCCCGCCACACAGGAAGGATCCAATTTCTCTTGTCGCGAGGTACGGGGAGAGAAGGCGAGGTCGGTTCTCTTCAGTTTGGTTCCCTGTATATATCGGGGTGTTGTCGTGTGTGGGTTTTTTTTTTTTTTTTTTGCGTCGCCCATTGGTTTTTAGCTGCCGAAGCCGAAGCTCGCGCCAGCGCGGCCGGCCTGGGTCTGGCTCTCCTGCTGGAGAATATCCGAGACCTTCATGTGGACGTCGAGGAACTTGGAGGCGCAACGGTCGAGGCAGACGCTCTCGCCCTTGTTGAGCTCGCCCTCTTGGTAGGTGCTTGGGATGCATTTCTTGGCGCAGGACCTGCTCATGCTGTGTGGGGTAAGGTGTTTGTTAGCATCACAAGCAAAGAGCGATAACCACGGAGGCGCAAGAAAAAAGAGAACCGTGAGTTGTGATGAGAGGGCCAGAGGTAAATGTAGGTAAATGGGTGGGGAGGGGAGCGGTACATACCGGTTGTGCAGCTCTGCGACGAGCTTCATCTCGGCCTCGACGGCAGCAATCTTCTCTGCCGAGGACGGCTGGCGACGACCTATTCCGAACATCTTGCTGATTCCTTGAACTGAGAAGGTAGTAGAGGTTGAGAGAGAGGCTTCCTTGTCTGGTTGATGTGTGCCGTTGGGTTTGTAGGTAACGTCAGTTCTATGTTTAGGTAGGCAGTATTGAAGTGATGTTGACGACGATGAACTTTGATCTGGAGCTTCAAAGAGAAGCGATGGAGACCGGGGTCCAAAGGCGGTGAGTGGTGGCAGATACAGCTCTTTTCCCTCACCCGCGAGAACTACATCCTTTGCTTGTCCACTGCTCCGTATTCTGTACTTGTCCACCTGCACAAAGAAACAGGGTAAAACAAGATGTGACGGGAGTTTCTAATTGTAAATTGTTTTCTCATAGTCCGAACGATGCGAAGCGATATGTGTTTTCCTTCCGCTCTTTAAACTTCACCCTCCCACATCTCAGCAGCTGAATACGGCCTGCCCCGAAGAACTCAGGTCTCCAGCAAACCGTCGAGCTCACATCTGCAACACCAGAAACAACCTCTCACTCGGCCCTCGACCGCCCAGAATGGCGATCATTCGTCAGCTGCGGCTGGTGGCAGCAGCAGCTGGCGCGCAAGCAGGGGCAGCAATGGCAAGGAGCCCAAGCCTCGCCCCTCTATGCCGGGTCTCGCGGCGACCCCGGCCGCCAATGCCATTGCCGCTCTCCTGGGCCGGTGCCACCGGCGTACTCTATACTGCGAGAGCATATGGAACCGAGGATTCGTCTTTCTCGCGTCTCAAGGGGCTCACAGTCCGAACGACGATTCGATCATCATCTGGAAAATCGGCCATCCAAAACGCAGACCCAGAATGGCAGCCCGACCCGATGTATACCGGCATAAAGCCTTTTCTCGTCAAGAGCCCGGGAGACATACATAATGGGCATATAGGCCAACAGATCCGAGTTGGGGGACGGATACAATCGGTGCGCAGAGCTGGGTCCAAGCTGCTCTTTGTGGACATCGTCGGGTGTTCCGACAAGCTACAGGTGATGGTGAACTTTGCGAAGGTGAAGGACCAGGGACTGATGCCTGACTTTGGCACATACCGGACATTGGGCGAGACTGCGGATGAGGGTGAGGGCGGACAAGCGTCGGCCGTCACAGAACTAGACCTGGACGGTTTCCGTGAGCTCGCTAAGGAGTTGCAGCGTGGCATGTTCATAGAGGCCGTCGGCACGTTCAAACGAACAGATAGGGGCGGGCTCGCGGTCGACGCCACCCACTTCCCTCGGCGAAGGGACAATGGCAGCAAGGTCCTCCCCGAGACCCTGGCGGATGAGGAGACGCGCATACAGCAGCGCCACGTCGACCTTTTGGTCAACAGGCAAGCCGTCGACGTGCTGAGGGCCCGGTCCATCATCATTGGCTCCGTACGAAGGAAGCTGATGGCTTGCGACTTCGTCGAAGTGCAGACGCCGCTCCTGGCCGAGCATGCCGGCGGTGCGGCGGCCCGGCCCTTCGCCACCTACTCCACAGAATTCCCAGGCCGCGAACTAGCCCTGCGCGTCGCGCCCGAGCTGTGGCTGAAGCGGCTCGTCGTCGGCGGGTTCGACCGCGTGTTCGAACTTGGCCCTTGCTTCCGCAACGAGGGTGTCGACCAGACCCACAACCCGGAGTTCACCATGCTCGAAACCTACACCGCGTGGGCCAATCTCCAGGACCTGACGCAATTCACCATGAGATTGATCCGTGGCTGCATCGACGGCCTCCAGTTAGAGAAGACGAGGAAACGGCGGCAGCATATGATGCTACCCATGGTTAACTGGGCGAGATTCAAGTCACACAGCCCCACAATATGGTTCGTGCCGACCCTCGAGAAAGCCCTGGGCTTCACGCTCCCGGACCTCGAGGCCCCCACAGCCCTCGCCGACCTGACGGACCTGATGCGGAAGCATGGAGTGGACGCCGGCGACATCACCGGCCTCTCCCTGCCCCGTCTGCTCGACCGCCTCCAGAGCCGTTTCCTCGAGCCGATGACTCTGAAGACGCCGCACTTCATCTCGGGACACCCGGCCTGCATGTCCCCGCTGGCCAAATCGTTCAAGTGCTCGAAGACCGGCCAGATGCTCTCGCTCCGGGCAGAATATTTCGTCGACGGCCTCGAGCTGGCCAACATGTACCAGGAGGAGAACGAGGCGGACGCACAGGAGGCCAAGTTCCGTGCGCAGGCCCGCCTCCGTCGCGTCGTCGTCCCTAGGGAGGAGGACGAGGAAGCGGAGAAGGCCAAGGCAGACACCGGAGATGATGCCAGCCGGTCCGAGTCCGAGCTCGAGCCGCTGAGCCCCGGCGAGGCCAGCTACGTGGAGGCGCTACGCTCAGGCATGCCGCCCACCGGCGGTCTCGGCATCGGCATCGACAGGCTCGTCATGGCGCTGACGGGCACGGCTCGCATCCGCGATGTGCTGCCCTTCGGCACGCTGAAGAACGTCGTTGGGCTTTCGAGGCAGACCGTAGCTTCGGTGGCGTCGTCATCGTCGTCGTCGTCGTTGCCATCATCGTCAGCTACCCCACCATCAGATGATGTGTCTGTACAAGAAGAGGCGGACGTTGTGGGAAAGGAGACCGGGCAGCCGACCGCTAAGGAGAATTATGCTTAGCAGCTGGTCGCAAACCGTTTGTCTCTTTCTGTTGTCCAATTACGTGTAAAAAAAAACAATTAACCACGATGTACCATAACAGCATTTCTCAACCTGCTCAAGCTGCTGCCACACCTTCTTGTATAAATCTGTACATTTCTCGTAGCCATTTATCTCACATGTAGATATTTCGATTGGGCCTAAGCCTGTTTTTTTCTCAGAATCGGCCACCCTTACGGGATACCCAGAGCCTCTTAGCTACTTGCGTCTTCTTTGGATCATGAATTTTGCGAAGAGCAGTTCACAGTCAGGAAGGGAAAGTCGGGCGGGATGTCCCAACTTTTATGTGATCAAAATCAGGCGTGGTTCAAGTTAGTCTGTCTCCACAATGTCTGTCCCCCGTCCCCAGAGATACCTATCTAAGCATCTACAGGCAGAGAGGATAGACTGGAGAAGAAGAACGTTGAGAATGATAAAACGCAAAACCTAAGTAAGGTAGGTGAGAAAAGGGGGGCCATGGCCGCCTCGTAGTCAACACCTAGACTGGAGAAGAAAAGAATGTCTCGTTCGCGCGTCGCCCTCCATGGCATATCGATTGAAAAGAGGGAAACCAAAGCTATCATCAACCTCTTCCGTGCTAAAAAGAAATCCACCCCCGTTATCCTGTCTCATCTGAATGTATTGTTGCTTTGGCCCATTCTCCTCCCATGTACGACACAGAACCAGCTGATGTCGTTCGTGGGTTGAATCTAGGAAAACAAGACAAAACAGAGCAGAGAATGGACGGACTATCAAAGAGAAAAAAGGCAACGAGGAGAAGAACCAGACGCAAGGCGTGTCGCATTGCTGGAACGCAAGACCTCATCCTCAACCATCCAACACCTCTCGTTCATCCAAACTCATCCACCATAATACCTCCACACCACTCGCCGACCTGTGCTTTTTGGGGGGGTTTGTGCTTTTCCGTGTTTTTTGGTTTCTTTTTTCCCCTCGTGCCAGCGTGTCATGAGCTTGCTTGGCAGGGTACCGTCATCGAAGAAGGGAAAAGAGAGTCAATACAGGAGAAAAAGCAAGGAGGAGCAGTGGTGACGATGGCCTTGTCGTGATGACAACGGCCAAATGTCGAACCCGGAGGAAACCATCGTCTTCTCTCGAGGACGGACAACGGGAGACGAGGTATGTATTCATCTCAAATCTCAACCGATGAAAAATGCAAAGCAGCAGATCACAAAAGGAAGAACCGAAAACGGGCTGGAAAAACAAGAGCCTCTTAAGCGGGCGGAAGTCATGAGAAAGAAGAAAATGAAGAAGAGAAAGAAGGAGAAGGGCAGGGCAGAAAGTAGAGACAAAGACAGGAAAGATGTAGGAAATGAACTGCAGAGCAGGAAAGAAGAAGCAGCAGTAAGAGAGAAGATGAAAAACGAAGAGTATCCGCCGAGATCGAAGGCGGAAATGGAGTAGTAGTAGGGAAGCAGCAGTAGGTGCCCCAGGCAGTTCAGGGTTCAATTCCGCGTACGCGGCCGCACGGCATTCCACTGCAGCAAATGCTTCCGCTCCTCCTCGTCCTTGTACTCATGCAGCAGCACGCGCGTCCTCTCCAGGTCAGCAGCAGCCACAAAATCGCCCTTCTGCACATACTCAGCCTCCCACATCGCCCAGTGCACCGGACACCGGTACGGCTTGACCTCGCCTCCCGGCTGCGGGAGGTCGTGCGGAACAAAAGGATGGTCCTTGGCGACCCAGAACCGCACCCACGCCTCGTCCATGTGGTAAGCGTTCTGGTACTCGAAGAACTCGTGGTCTCCGGGACCCCGGTCCGACCACGGCTCGTCGGAGCGCAGGCCCAGCGTGTTGGCGATCGTCGGGCTGAAGCGGCAGAGGCCCGGGTCGGACAGGCGGAGCACGTCCCACTGGCGGGTGAAGTGCAGCTCGGCGAAGGAGAGGAAGGCGGTGGTGTACCGCTTGTAGGCCGCGACGGCGAAGGGGCGGTCCAGGTCGAGCGCGTCGTCGTAGACTGGATCCGCGTCGTTGCCGTCGTCGTCGGGGTCGCAGCTGGGGTTGGTGAGCTCCGTGGCGGCGGCCGACGCGGCGGTGTCGCCGGAGGAGTCGCTGGAGGAGGAGGAGTCTTGGGCTGCTGCAGAGTCGTCGTTGGCGGCCGAGGCGGTGGAGTTCTCGTCGGTAGCAGCAGCGTTGGCGTCGTTAGCCTCGGCAGTGGCGGGGTTGTCTGAGTTCTCGTTGTTGTTGTTGTTACCACCCTCGCCGTCCGTCTGCTGCTGCTCAGTGGTGTTGTCCTCCTCCTTGTCCTCCTTGGGCTTGGGAGGCGCAGGCGCACCGAACACCTGGGAGAGGTGACGGATGGGCTCGTTGGCCTCGTCGTCCCAGAACAGCTTGCCCAGGACGTCCCGCTTCTCGTGGCGGTAGAAGTGCCACTCGTGCTCGAGGTAGAAGACCATCTTGCACCAGTAGCACTTTCCGTCCTTGTGGAGGCGCTTATCGCTGTCGACCTTACAGGTCTCGCACTGGGCGATGGCGGGGTAGTCCTGGCTGCTGGTGTCGTCGTGACGGTTGGATCGGAAACTGCGGACTTGCCGCACAAAGCGGGCGAGATGGAACACGCGCTGGTGGTGGCGCAGCTCCTGGGTTGCGAAGCTGGCCTTGCCGCGGTGCTGCTCCAGGATCTCGTGGCTGCGGAGGATCTTCTCGACGAAGCCGACCGGAAGAGGGAGGCGTTTCAGGAACGCACGCACGCCCATGCCCTTGCTGAGGACGTCAAGGTCGTACTTCTTCTCCCAGATCTTGATGTTGTGAATCCAGGAGGCGACCACGAGAGGGGTGTGCAGGCCGCAGTCCTGCCACGAGAGACCGAAGATGCCGACGCGCTCGGGATTCTTCTTGTTCGGCTGACACTGAGCCTCCTCGTCCTCCGCCTCCTTCTTAGGCTCCTTTGGAGGGCCCGCAAAGAAGTACGGGTGGAAGTCGAGCGTGCAGGTCGGCACGTTGTCATGGACGACCTCCATGAGGGGCTCCAGGTGCGACGCGTCGAGGAGGATGTTGTTCCGCAGCGTGAGAAGGCCCAGGTGCGGGAGGACGGCAATCAGGAGCTTGACGCCCTTGATATCCAGCAGCTGCTGGGCCGAGATCTCGAGGGAGGTGAGCGAGTGGCCTACGTTGATGAGGGCCTCGAAGCCCCGCATCTGGGCCTCGAAAGCGCGGAAGTAGGCGAGGCGCGGAGCCCGGCCCTTGGTCTCCTCGGTGGCCTCGAAGCGCACCGCCGTCAGGGTCACGCACTTGAAGCCATCGCCAGTTGGCTTTGGCTTAGCCTGCAGGTGAATGTTCTCCTCGTACAGGTGGATCATCGGGTCAGAGCTGTTGAGGGTGACCCGGGGCTGGCCGTCAACGGTCCCAAACTTGGCGCGGGAGATCCGCTCTTGCATCTCGCGGAAGAGGCTACGAGGGGGCTGGAAGAACATGCTCATTGAGGTGTCCAACGTGGAAGGCCTGCCTGACGTGTTCCAGCCCACCTGCTGGACCTTCTCGTCGTAGCCGTTGTACCGAGCGGCGTTGGTGTCCCAGACCTCCTGTTTCGGTTGAAGCATTGGTCAGTTCAGCTGCTATGACTGCAGGCACGCGGGATACCCGGTGGCAGATGGATGCGGGGATTTTGAAAGAGTTGAGGTGCCTGTGTGGAGAGAGACGGGGGGTATGGAGGGCTGTGCTTACAAAAACTGTCGATGTGAGGTGAAGCATCTCCTTGCAGGAGATGGCCAGTGCCTTCCTAGACTCGAAAGGAAGGTGGCGAATGATCTTCTCCCGCAGCTCAGGGAGCGCGAGAGCGCTGGCGAGGGCGCACGACTGCGTCACCTTGGTCTTGGCGAGCTGCTCGGGGTTGTTCGCGTGGAACGGGATCACGAGGATCCGCTCCTCCGACCCGGGGGCCGCGTCGTCCTCACGAGCCGCCTCGGGGGTCAGCTTGCCGTACTCCTGGTCGTAGCAGAGCAGGTCCTCGAGGGGCCAGCTCCGGGTCTGGTCCCGAGCAGAGATGGCCTTCTTCACCATCTCCTTGCCCCGGTCAAGGCGGACGACATCGTCGTATGGCTTGAACGCAGCCTTGGCGGCGTTCAGCTCCCTCCGGATCAAGACCAGCAGGTTGTTGAGCTGGGCGATGGCCATCTGCCCCAGGTTGTACTTGCGCATGAAGTCCGGCGTGTTGTCGACTGGGGCGGGGACTCCCCACGGCGTGGGCTCCACGGGGGTTGTATAGGCGGGCTTGGAGCTCGAGGCTTGGAACCCGTCAGGCTTGCCCATAGCGGCTTGGCGGCTGCAGTAAGCGTCCTGGGCCGCGCCAGACCGCCTGAAGCTTCTGTTCTTGCCCATGATGAAAGACTGTAGATGTAGTCTTGGCCTGCAAGTTGTCGTGTTCTGCGATAATTCTTCTAAGTCGGTGTTAGTGACCAGGATGAAAATCCATGAAGAGAGAGGAGAAGACAAGGAAGATCGAATGAATGTTATAAGGGAGGGCCAAAAAGTCTATGCCAAAAGAAAGAAAAGAGTTGACTCTGCTCCCAAATTTTGAAAAAACTGGCTGACTGTAGGGGAAGATGTGCAGGAGGGCAAAAAAAAGGCTGAATGAAGTAACGAAGTTGGTGATGAACAAGGAGGTATATGAGTTCAGCCCCCTGAAATGGAAAATTGAGTGGCGATGTCGTGCGATGCTGTGAATACCACCAAGAAACAATAGGGGGGGAAGTGGGTCCGTCCGTTGCTTCCTGCCACTTGCACACTTGAACCCTATTGTGCAAGCGGGCGCAATAGGAAGGACGAACCCCTGAATAGGAAATCAAGGGGCCAATAGCAAAAGCTGCAGAGGAGCCCCACAATCAACTTCCCAGCAGCGCAGGGAATTGATAGAAGGAGCTGGAAGTCGGGGGAGAAGATGCAGGACGACGAGAACGGGAGTGAGTGTAGGAGATGGTGATCCAGAAACAGGAGAGGTGTAGGAAGATGGGGGATCGATATCGTTGCGGGCCCGTACCGATGCGTGCTACTAGACACACATGGTAGCGCTTGAGGAAAGGGAGTTGCGAGAACTGAAGCAAACAGATCAAAAAGGGCGTCCAAGGGTGATATACGTACCAGTCTGATGTCGAGTGTGAGTAAAGAAGTGAGACCAAAGGTCTGGTGTCGACAGAGAAGAGACAGAACCGCAGAGCCACAGAAGTCTGATAGGCGAGAGAGAAGTGATAGATAGGCGTGAAATCAAGAATCCGGTATCGAGAGAGCGGACGATGGAAGTGAAACCAAAAGATCGGTGTTGAAAGACAAGAGGAAGAAAGCAGTGAGGCTAAAAGTTGCCGCCTTCCGATCAACAGCGACGGCGAAGATCTCGGTGAGGAAGAATCTCGATGAATATGGGAATCTCGACGAGGGAGATCTCGAAGAAGGGAATCTGGATTAAACCGATATGGATGAAGAAGGGAATCTGGATTAAACCGATATGGATGAAGAAGGGATCTCGATGATCACGGATCTCGAGAAGACTGGGTTGATAACTGAAAGCCCGCTGCTCAGGTCGACCTCAACGTGCCAGGTGTGGGATCTCGTGAGCAGGAAGGCGAGAGAGAAATAAATGGCAGTAACGTGAAGACGATGTAAGAGAGAATGATAGAAGTAATGGACGTCCAAGGTCTAGAAAGGAAGTCCAAGATAATTAATGCTGTCGAACTGCGCCTGGAAGAAAGAAACGGTTATGAGAAAGCAAGGTTGTTCGGAAAAAGAAAGGAGGAAAAAGTGGGAGGGGGACGAGAGGAGGGGACGGGGTATTTAAATGTCTCCTGGTTGGAGAGGGGAGCAAAGTGGAGGGGCAGAATAAGGCGTGTGGCTCGTTGGGCCAATAGCTCAAGAGGAGAAGGGGAACAACAGCAAGGTCCGCTCTGAATAGAAAAGCCCGGTGGTTGGTTGGCGAATAATTTAGTGCTCAAAGGGAAGGAAGGTCCAGTCGGGCAGGCACACTCCTCGACTGGGAACGCAACGCAACTTGATGGGGCAGTCCAATCAGTAGAAAAGAGAAGCAGGCCGTCGTCGGTCGGCGTTTTGATAGCTTTGTAGACACAGAGACGGAAATGGCCAAGGCTGCAAAAAAGATCTCCCATCTAGCTATCTAGTCTAGTATCTGACGACCGAGAGGGAAGCAAGAAGTAAAAATGCTGTCTGTCCAGTTTCTTGATCCTTTCTGGGGAGGTGTAGTGGTATCCAAAGAAAAATCCGCCGCAAGAAACAACGCAGCGCTTTTCAGTCTGTATCTGCAGGAAATGGAAGGCAAATCTGAATCGGTGATTGGTCTTCTCAGCATTGATGCAGAGGGTGACGCTGGACGTCACGAGAAAACTTTGAAGGAAGAGGGCTTCAGAACGCTGAACTCATTTTTTTCTTCTTCTGATGCTTCGGCTGGTGACGTGACGAGGCGACTAGTATCACGAACACACTCCCTATCGATAACCGCCTTCCCGATCTTCCTGCTAGAAATGAAGCAAAGAGTAAAGCCAGCTGCGTGTGATATATTTCGGGCAGGAACAGAAGAGATGAGGATGACCTCCGTGATGCCGGTGCAATCGAACGGGAGGAGCGCAAGGAGGTGATCAGTAACAGCCTCGCTCACCCTACCAACCAAGCGCGACCTACAAGAGTGGCAGTGACTAGCATCAAGATCGAGGGAATTTTTTCTTGGAAGCCCAATTGTTCGAACCAAAGGAAAGACACCTTGACACGGTCGGTCAACCTCGGTGTCTCGCGCTAGTCTGATTCCAGACGGGGCGGCAGCTCATGCTCGAGCGCCTTTCCAGCCCATTAGCCGGCCCCACGATCGTCTCGTATTTTTCATAACATTTGCGTGGGCGCCACTATCCTCCATTGACGATCCATCATCCAGCCCAGGATTCATGATAACAAGGTGGCTGCTGGCTGCCGGTGAGCTGCGACACTGACAACTCAGATGCACAACCGACCCTATTTTTTGGCGCCTGAGGGGATCCTTCACGGCTCAAATTACGAACACGAACTAGATAGGCCCAAGATTAAAGCAAAATATGCAAGAAGACAAGGCAATTCGAAGATTCGAGGGCGGCCGGCGGCACGCGCCGGCCGCGGAAAAGGGGTCCAGGGGAAGAGATGTCGTTGAAAGTGGAGCCTGGCGATGCGTCGCCGCACTTTGTCAGCGGCCGTGGCCCGCCCCTTTTTTAGCCCGCCTGAACACGTGGCCAGCGTTTCGTCAAGGAACTTAATCTGGTCTTGTAGCAGTCGGCTACAACGGCGCCGCGTCAATAACTTATTACAGCACCTCATTCCCGTTTCTTGTAAATACATTACGACGTTTACCGTCTTGTTATCTTATTGCTAGCCAAATCAAGAAAGATTCCCCCTCCCCCGAAGCATGGCAGCAGATACACCGTCGGTGCCGGCGCGGTCCGATCTCAAATTCGGTCCGCCCGGCGATGAGTGGTGTTACGAGCGGGGCGCCAGCGGCGGGGGGATCTTCGACCTAACGCGGGGCCATTGCCACGAGTCGCCCCCGCGGCTGACGATCCCCAACACCACCGGCGCAGACATCCGGATCGCACCGGCCCTTTCCGCACTGGTCGTGGTGGACATGCAGAACTTCTTCCTGCACCCGTCCTGTCGCCATCACCCGACCGGGCTCGCGGCCGTGGAGCGCACGGTGCAGCTTGTGGAGGCGTGTCGCGCTGCCGGCGTTCAGGTGAGCAGCTTGCCAGTTTGCCAGCCAGCTAGTCCATCATCAATCACACCTTCCAATTCTGCCTGCCCAGCTGTTGCTCGCTTCGTTTGGGGTCCCCTATCTGGGTAGCTTCGCAATCTACCAGGGTGAGACAATGTACCTTACCTATGTCGGACGAGGACCGAAGAGGTGATGTGAGTGAGTGATGTCAGGGGCTGTTGGCTGTCGTGATTATTGAGACAGATCTGTCGCGGTAGGGAGGAGGGGTCACAGTGCCTTGCACAGACGCATACACACCGCATTGCACTTCATTCGCACTGCATCAGGGAGTAATATGCCCTCCCTACCTTAACTACCCACCTGCCCTTTGGTGTTCCTAGATCATCTGGCTCAACTGGGGCCTCACCGACGCCGACCTCTCCACAATGCCAGCCTCCGTGCTGCGGGGCTTCGCGCGCACCGTCTTCGAGAGCAGCAGCAACACGCCTGGGGGAAGTACGCTCAACGCCGGGCTGGGCGCCGACCTCGGCGACGGCAAGGGCAGGTGTCTCGTGGCCGGGGAGTGGAACGCGCAGCTCTACGGGCCCCTCGCCGACGTCGCCACCGACAGAGACATGCACTGCGCCAAGAACCGCATGTCTGGCCTGTGGTCCACCTCGCAGCCCCTCTTCGGGGAGCTGTCCAGGCGAGGCACCCGCACGCTGCTGTTCGCGGGCGTCAACACCGATCAGTGCGTCCTCGGCACGCTGGCCGATGCGTACAACGCCGGCTGGGACTGCGTGATGGTCGAGGATTGTTGCGCGACTGGAACGCCGGGGGCGAGGGAGGTGTGCTTTTGGAATGTTTCTGTAGGTTTTCTCCTCCATTAACGTACTATCCTCTCTCTCTCTCTCTCTCTCTCTCTCTCTCTCTCTCTCTCTCTCTCTCTCTCTCTCTCTCTCTCTCTCTCTCTCTCTCTCTCTCTCTCT
>PYST01000063.1:116671-141897 GCA_003049485.1 Ophioceras dolichostomum
CTCTCTCTCTCTCTCTCTCTCTCTCTCTCTCTCTTCTCTCTAGTACTACTACCTACCTACCTACCTACCTACCTACCTACCTACGTCCTACCGGAAAGCGATTTGCGGGTAGTCAGATTCGGCTCTGACATATGTGCTCCTGAAGAGGTGTTATGGCTTCGTGACTACCAGCCAAGCCGTCGTCGAAGCGGTTCGGCGCGAGACTAAGACTGAGACCACCACCAGTTAAGACACTGTCGCTCACCCGCTAGGCACACCGTTGAAGGTATATTCTGGCAGGTTGTCTTCGATTTACATCCAAGTCAAGCAACCTCGTAGACAGGTACTACGGGTGGAACATAACGCCTTGACCCGCATGGGGAAAAAAATATGGCTATCATTTGTGCTTGGTGCTGACGTCCTGTTTTGTTTTTGTCTCTCTTATACCATTACAACCGTAGCGATGTTATCTATCTGTATTGAGTGTACGAGTGTCCCCTTCGAATGCCACCCGCTGCAAGTCCCGGAGTATCTGTCAGATGAAAGGACCAATAATCCCTCAATCAGGGACGTCCGCGGTGGGTGCACAACAACTCCTCTCACGAACAAACGCCAGGATCTTCGCGGCCGCCTCTAACGGTCCCAGACTGCACCAAACGGGTGCCAAGCCTGCCCGGGCAGCTGCTGATAGGAAACAAACTAAACTTTACCTCTTCCCCTTTTTTTTGCGCAGGAAGTTTCAATCTTCGAACTAAAAATTCCGGGAAAGCAGGAGCGCACTGCCCATAACGGACAGATTTCTCCGCACGGCTCGTCCCGTAGACTGCTTGGCTTCCTCCAGATCCATGGATGTGATGTGTGGGCTGCAATTCTTTTTGGCTCAGCTGAGACGGCTTCGAGAAAAGAGGTAGCTGCTCTCGTGCTGCTTGGCTGGATCCCCATCGGCATCCAGCGACGCCACAGCCTGCTGCCATACCTCCTCCGGTTTGGATTCGGTATCAGTACTGATACACAGCTCCGACTCTTGGTTGAGGATACACTTGATCAAAATTACAAAGAAAAAATCATCTAGGTACCAGGAAGATACCTACCTGCCTGTAAATACTATTTTGAGTGCTTTTCCATTCACTTTTCCCGAGTCGATGAGCGAAGGCTTCCATGCCCAACCTCACATCAGCAGACGGCAAGAGGAGAGAAAGAAAACTTCCTCGATACGAGGAGAGTGGAGGGTGGCCAGGCGCGGCCGAATAAGGCCGTGTAAGCTCAGAGCCCCCTGGTCGAAGGTTAGCTACTCCAGAAGGCCTAGCCCATCCTCTCTCCCTTCCTGCTTAACCCTCTGGAATACACGCTCAAAATGCTTTGCCGGTGGTGTAATGTGACCAATGGCATCTCTCTCCTCACGTCAAAATTACGGCCCCTGGGCGGCGGCTCCACGACTTGTGCAGTTCTCTTGGGAGCTGAGGGTGATGATCAGAGCGAATGAGAGAGTGGGATATAGAGCAACTTGGGTAGCTTTTTTTTTTTTTTTTTCTTTTTTGAAGCAGCACCCTGGTTTGATACCCCCCATTACTTGGCTCCAATGTCAGAACCTCCTCCGTGAGGACCACCTACCGAAGGGAGGAGGAGATAGTGATGCCGAAGGGGTGCGCGGGCACAATAAACCTTGCCAGCACACCGTCCGGCACACCCGCCTACCAACTTGCATGGCAAGGCTGCGCGGCAAGATCTCCGTGATGCGCGCGCAGCCCTCCCAACGGGGGGCTAATTCTAGGTCCACATGGCCGACCCAGCGTGTTCTGCGGGTATTAAATACTACTAGATTGCTCTGCTCCGCTGCTCTTTGAAGAATTGGTTTGCTTGCTGTCTCCTCTTTTTTTCTCATCTGCTTTGCAAAAGAACAAGTTCGCCCTTTCTCCAGCAAGCATCCGAGAAAACATATGGCAATAATGGTGTTCCTGCTGTCCATAATCTGCGGACTCATCTTCCTTTGCCTGTTTGGACTTTGGAAGCTTTTCCAGTCCTTGTGGGGGGAGGTCGACCGGCCTTTTAGATCCCGGAGAGAGGAACCAATGGAGCTGATTCATCGCTCGTGGAGTGGGATCTGGCCAGCCGTCGTCGCCTGGTTTTGGCCCTGAGGCTCATTCCACATCCTACCCGTCGCCGTGACCTTCACCATATTAGCGATTTCCTTCCAGGGATTCTTCAGCATGGCTGAGCTTGAAGGCTACCGAGATACCGACGAGCTCAAATTCTTAGCCCTTCAACTGGCTTCCAAGACGCACGTAAGTGCAGCATAGCTACCTAGATATCCACAGTATCTAGGGCGTTCGGGTGGCATCATACTACGGATGCCGACGATGGTGCAATAGCTGACGCCTGGTTTTGCACGGAAACCTCAACGCAGGAGGTCTTGATTGTGGCCAGCCTTGGGGCCATGGTTTCAGTGGACGGTGTCCCTCTTGGCCTCCTTGGAGCGGGATGGAACTTCAGTCAGCCTACGTACGTCCACGACTGTCGTTGATCGAGCGGGACAATTATTTGTCCTAGCAGATACTTCCTCTCCTTCTAGTTCTAGAGCTGTATCTGGTTCCATTGGAAGGGCCGCAAGAAACTCATGGCCTTTCTCGGATTCGCTGGGTTTCTCGCGTCCTTTTCCGGGCCAGCCACTGCCACGATTACGGTGCCCAGAATGCGCGACGACTGGCGGGCTGGCGGAAGAGTATTTTGGCTGAACGGTACAGGTAGCCGTGAGTCGTTTCACTTCTCCCAACCACCGATACTCGCGGTGCCTCTCGCCCTGGCAGACGGAAGCCTGGGGGTAGCCCTGCTCTTCCAGCAGCCGAAGGTGCAGACCGAATGGTTCAGCGCCATGTGCACAGTGGACCCGCGCTGGGCGCCGGCGAGGTCGATCATCGACTCGCACGACTGGCTGAACAGAGCCCTCCACAAATTCCACCTCGGCAGGGTCCGCAACGTCGTCAGGGCCGACCTTGTGGACATCCAAGAATGGGACGACCTCCAGTTGGCGAACGATTTTCGACCCTTGGACGACAGACTGAGGCCAATCAGCATGCATCCGTCCTTCTTCGACATGATCTCCCCGATCATCCCGGCATAGTTCCTCCCCGCGTACCGCTGCGTGGATGCGAAAAGCGACAAGACCACGCTCGAGGCCCTGTTGGAGACCGGCTTCCGACCCCAGCAGGGCGACACCTGCCGCGTCCCCGGCGACGAGAGGGGGCCCTCCGCCGGGCCCTCCGCCGGGCCCTCCGAGTCCTTCTCCTCCGCCGACTTCGGCGACATCCGGATAATGGAGCACTCCATCGCCACCGTCGTGGCCGAGGGCCTCTCCCGCAGCGGCATGGCCTTCACCAACAGGGTGCGCGATCTGTTGGACCTTGGCAGCTGGGCCCCTCGCCTCACCGTTGACGACAAGGGCACGTCATACAAGATGATCCGCGGCGCGATGCGCAACAGAGATCCCGAAGAGAGGTTCTCCCGGCCGTCTTCGCTCTCTCAGAGAGCAAGTCCGAACGCAAGTGATGAGGGCCAATTTCACGAGTTACACCATGGCGTTCACGCAGCCCTTCGAGTACATCTCCGCCGCCATCCTGATATCGCATGTCGTGCTCGTGCTCGTGCACACCGTCGCCATGGTGGCGAGGAACCGGAGGAGCGAGGCATAGCGCTGCATCCCTGAGCTAGTCGTCCTGGCGCAAAAGTCCAACCACCACCACCACGCCCCTGTCGTGCCTCCCGTGGCGGCTCCGGCGGCCGCCGACTGTCTGGAAAACACGTGTGCCGGGATAGGGTACGGAAAGGCGATGGCTTCGATCGCGTGGATCGAGACGACCGGAAAGGGCGACGACAATCTCGAGCTCAGGGTGGGAGACTTCAACACGCGCACATCCCACAAGGCAGTTGTGGGGCGGACATACGGGGGGTAGCAGTAGCAGGCAGATGTCAGTCACGACAGATGTTCATATCTATTCTTCCTCCCCATGCTCCGCGTAACTTCTTGCGACATACCCTCCTCTCTCTGGCAGACGAGGCGAGGCGAGGTGAGGCGAGGCGACACTGTTTGTTGATGCTCGAGATTGTGCACGAAGGTCCAGCCTGATACCGTGAAACCAACCTACAAGTCTCCTCCTCGGTTGGAGCCGGGCTGTGGGCGGGACATGTTTGGTAATGAGGTGTGAATCAACCTTGGTAGGCGTGAATCATCCTGAGCCCCAACCAAGGTCGCGAGCACGGCAGGACCGTTGGAGCCCTTTGCGCTCGCATGCATGTTTGTATCATTCATGCATGCGTCTGGAGCAAAACACCTGCCACAAGAGGCAACCATGTTTGGTGTATATTAGTGATGGGCTGCACAGAAACAAAATTAACTGCCTCTGGTTCTGTCTGTTCTAACGGCTGCCCCCCATTTTGACTCTCATCAGGTGGTGAGACGTGCATGCGTCGTTGATAGCTAGCGCTAGGTATGCAGGAATACGAGAAAGAAACCCAACCCACACACACACATTGTCGGTGAGGGGTCCGATGGAGAGAGTCTTTGGAGATGTTGTGTTCCGCTGCAGTCGCTTACTGGTAGCCACCATCAATCGGTGTCTGCGCCGGATCGGGCGGCATCAGTTGAGAGCGGGGGAGGAGGAACATTATCGTGTTGCGCATCTAGTCGAGTCACATGTGTGTGTTGACTGAGACTCGTGATGAGCGGTGGGCTTGGTCCTGGGGTGAGAACTTCTCTTGAGGAAGCAGGAGTTGAAGACTCCATTGCATCAAGATGGCTCTTTCTGGTGCCAATGAGGCGTGCTTAAGACAGTCACTGACTCGGTGCACATGGCACCAGAATCTTCATTGCTTTGGAGACGAATAGATCTTGTTAGCCAGAGAGACCCTCAATAAGTCAGGTCAGGGTACCAAACCAAGGATCCCTGTGCCAACCAATGTGGATCACTGAACCAAGCACGCAGTTTTACGCACGCACTTCGATTCGCTGTTCGCAAGCAGCCGAGCCCCGCTGACAGCTCGAAGCCTCAAGAAGCTTATTCCCCTTACGCTGTCAATCGGTTCAGGGTCCTGGGTCCTTCCTGCCTGCCTTCTGTTTTACCCACTAAAATACTTCTCGTATGAGAAGCCCCGAATGGAGATAGCTTCAAAGCCAGGAGGACACTTTGAGGGCGGCCGGGTCGGTCCTTGCAAGCAGCGCCAGCTTGTTTTTCACGAGAATGTTGTTTTTGTTGTTTATTATTTTTCATCATCATTGCTGTTCGCGTCATTCGATAGATAGATGAGCTAGCTATCTCAACGGAATGTGCAGCTATGTAAAGCTAAATGGTATCTGGTAGCTCGCTCGCTCGCTCCTTCGCAAGATAAAAATTTTCCGGCGAAAGGGATTTGTCTTCCCTTCATCAGAACCATGTTAGTGTACCCCCAAAAGTCTTATTCTCATGTCTCAAGGTGTTGCCAATAAGGCCTTCCTTCGTCAGTCGAGGTTTGGACCGGAAGGACCCTAATTCGAAAGAAATCCTTCGCTGATAAGTTTTCCCACAATCGTAAAAATCAACGCCGAGGTGCGCGCCATGCCATACAGAATACAGACCGAGCTGGTTTTGGTATGTTGGTTTTGTTTCCCATAATCCACCTTCCCATAGATCAAACGCCCGAAAAAAAAGTCCCAACAAACATAAGAGAACAAGATAAAATCTTCGATTCGAAATGGTCGCTTCTAGCCGGTGGTCGTCATGTTCAAGCAAGGGGGTTTTGCTAGTTCGCTCGCTCGCTCGGTTGGTGAGTGGTGATGATGATGGTCATGGTGATGGTGGCGTCGTTCAAGAAGCAGATAGGTCCAAGTCGAGATCGAGCGTCCGTCCAAGCGAGCGAGTCCGAGTCGCTGGGGATGCGAAATTGCCGTGCGCCTCGAAGTAGGGAACGAAGGACGGGCGGGAACGGTGCGGATTGTCCCACCACGTACGGTTTGATAGTTCGCTTCCTTCCCGTAGCGCAGGCGACGGGAGCAGCGAGCGAAGGAACCGTTGACAATTGTTTTTTTCCTTCGTCGCCCTCACTCATACCATGGCGATGACGACGTCTCCTTTACATCTGCCGTAGCTGCAGCATGCTTCGGGGTTGAGATCGCCTCTTAATATCGCATCTCGTGTGGACTGGAGCAGCGATGTTAGTGACTGATGACGTCGTAGAACATTGATGAAACTGGGGGGCCGAATAACTCACGTCTGGACATGGCACTGGGGTGGCATTGATGACGGAGCCGAGGGAGAAGACAGCGATAGCTGCCGACAGCATCAAGCGATACTGCATCCTTGGCGAACCGCGATGTTGGGATTTGTTTTTGGGAGGGGGTTTGATGGTGATGATGAACGAAAAACTTCGTCTCTCTGGGAGCGCGGAATTGGTTTGGTCTTGGCGGAGTAGTTGACGACAGGAAGGCACGATGTCTACTGCACACACACACAAGTAAGGCGAAGAAGAAAAGAAGAAAAGAATAAACGACCGGCAGGGGCGGCGAGGCGTCCTGAAGAAAGAAAGTGAGTGTGAATGATTGAAGCAGATCGGTGGGAGACGATAAACGAGTGAAGGTGAGGGAAGAAAGTTAGGCGCAATGACGATGGAGGACGGACGTGTGGGGGGATGGACGGTGGTTATATCTCACATCAAAGATGAAACATACAGCCAAAGCAGAGCAAAACGGGTGAAGAAAGAGGGGACTGGGGTTCGGCGATTTTAACATGGGAGCTTGCAGGCGAGCTTCTCCCAGCAAGGGTGCCGTTTTTCGGGTGGAAGGGCGTGGTAGGGTAGCGTCGGGGAGTGTCAGCCTGGGGGGAGACGAGAGGACATTCGGGACCAGGGGACAGGTAACCCCCTCGCCCCTCGAACAAGAAGCTTATGGGTCGCTGGGGTTGGTCACAGCCGTCCTCGACAAATGAGAACAGGGCACGAAGGAGGGAGGGCTGTCTCTTTTTCGTCTAGTCTCTTCCCGCGAGCAGGCAGGCGGTCGGGCGGGCGGCGGCGGTGCCGACAAGGTTCCAAAGGTTCTCCACAGTCTGTGAATGGACTCACAAATCGACCAAAGAGCGAGCTACGTGAGAGGTCGAACTAGTGGATGAGCGCCCAAAAGCCATAGGCCCATTTTCTGAGGCATTTCCGCAGCGCCACCACCATGGTGATGGCACTGTTCTGCCACGATGCTCGACGAGGACCATCACTGGCCAGCAGAGAAACGCCACTTTTTTCAGCACCGTCCTCGCTGGGATGTTGTGCGGGTGTCCTGTCCCGCTCGCTCCTCTGAACTCCGAAAGGGCTGATGTGTTCGCAAGGGATTTGTGAGGCCCTTCTTTCATGCAGAGATGACTTGGCAACAGCCAGGTGATAGGTGTGATAAAATTCCACCAGGGAGGGTGTGGTTACCACCGCGTCACGCACCACCAGCACCACCCACAGGCGGGTACACACAGGTGGTGCGGTGCCTAGTACCTCTCTCTGTCCATCTGACTTTAGACGCGTTCATTTTCCCCGTGTCTCCCGTCTCTCAAGCAAGTACTTGTCCTCTCTCTCGCGAAACTCAAGAAGAAAGGTACGACGAGACGAAACGAGAGGTCTCGGGCAGGGTGCCGAGGATAGCGAGATGGGATGATCGATGGTTTGTTCTGAACGCCATCAGTGACGGTCGGAAGCTAGCGGGTTCTCCACCGCTACAGCAGTATCGACCACACCGACGAGAGAGACGAACAAACAAACGGCAGGCAAAAAATAAAAATAATATCAAACTTTCCCGCTAAACACGGACGGCCTCATTCTGTGCGCTTTTCGCCTATTTTCTCCCTCTGTCCTGTATGGCCACCGTTTGTTTGGTGATGGTATGGTACGCGCCCATGAATACTCGGCCACCTATCCATGGATTCCCCCATGTTCTTTACGCGAGCATGAGAGAGGCTCAGCCCTACGAGGGGGTGCTGTGGTCGAAGCAGTGCACACTTTCAGCTCGTATTCAAGGCCAACCATTGGACGACTCGGAGGGAACAACAGTCAGCCGGGGCATCTTCTTTCCCCCCTTCCCCTCACTCATTCAACATAACCTCTCCCCCCTTTTTCATACCGCACAGAATGCTCAAAGCGGTAAAAAGCATGAGCGTTGCTAAGCAGCCCAATCTTGACGGAAGGACGCCCTCCCTCCCCCCGCCTCTATGCCATCCGTATTGGACCTCGTGTGTGCTTGACTTGCCAATGGTCATCATGCCACCATCACCACAGACAGGCGCACGATTCACACGATTCACTGCGCTGTCCTTGCAGGTAAAATCGTGAAAAGTGCCGTGCTTCGTCGAAGGATACGACGAGGAGGCATGGATGGCCCTTTACGAGAAGGCAAAGGAATCCACACAACCAGCACAAAAAAACATGTTATTGACAGGCAGATTCCTTCGTTTTGTTTCCCAGTCGGTCGGTTTTCGCTTCCGATGAAAAGGGATACTTAGACGAAAAAAGAAGCCTTTTTATTCTTGAGCCACGGCGGAGGGGGTAGGGAACGCAATTTATTTTCCCTGCCATCCCATGCCGTGCTTGCTTGCCCACACTCGCTCCCTCCCGAATATGAGGACAAGAGAGACTGGGTCGGGTTTCAGATAAAACGAGGAAGGACCCAAGGCACTCACTAAGGCTGGCTGGCACCTTGACATCAGCCTTCTGCAACCGAAAATTAGCAAGCGAGTTGATGAAATGACGGAGATCATCAACAACGGTTCCGCGGCTGAGAGAGATTGATTGATTTGATTGATGAGCAGCAAGGTGGCTTCCCGAAATCCTGGTAAACATGATGATTTCTCCATCTCTCTACTGTGGTATTAAAATATTCCGCACATTATTGATTATAATGGCGGCTTTCCATCCCGCTCGAGTTCTTCCGTGACGGACGGACAATAATAGCAGGAAGCGGGATCGGCGAGACATGCGGGAACTCATCCGTCTGATAGTCTCGTACAAAACGACCTACCAGGAGAAAGCAGTGGGCGCTGAGAGCGGGAGGATGATTGGGATCTGCTGAGTTGCTGTTGTGCGTGCTGCGTTGGCGATCACTGCTTCAGTATAATCAAACCGCCTACCCAAGCATCTCAACCCCTCTTCCTCTCGACCCTTAAAGTTGCGTCGACTTGGCACCAATGCCGGACCCAGCGAGATGCCCCTCTCAGGAAAAGTGAAGGGATCGCCACCAAGACTGGTCTTTATCTCCCTCCCTCACCTTCGGCAATTTGCTTGTCTTGAGCGGTGGAGAACGTGTGGACTTCCGTGGCTGTTCCTGTGGCTGCTTCCTGGGGGCTCTTATACCTGTGCTGGTACCTACAAGTCCCAGTACCCTGCACGCTGGCAATGCTGCCGACACACAATTCCGTACATCGGTATACTTCAATAACCGCGACAGGGACAAGTCTCTCACAATCGTGATGCGCACCCAGCAACTGTCCTCACGACAAGCCGGAAAGGCTCGAGCTGTTCGTCTCCAATCAGGGAACTAGCGCGCCAAGGCTAGTAGCTAGCCCTAGGCAACGGGCGACCCAGCTTGGCTCCCTCCCTATCACATCGGAGAGAACTCCGCCTTGGCCCGACTTTCTCTTCCCACGGCCAGCACAGCCATCACCGTCCGTCCGTCCGTCTGGCGCGTTTTCTCTTCGGCTTGGTTTGTGGCTCCCGGAGGAAGTCGACGTGGAAGCCGACGAGTGTCGCGTCCATTCACGTCGGCGTGCCATCGAATTGTCGCGCGTCTCACAGAATCCTCATCGGCACCAACCCACCTCTCTCGAAGTTTTTTTCCTCACCCCCATCTTCCCACTGGAGACCCAGAGGTCCCCACGCTCGCGGATCCCGCCTGCATGGTTGATCCCCTCCCCGCATCCTGAGTCGCCCATCTTTGATATCTAGGTAGGCATGTATCTCCTCCGGTCAAGCTTCCCTATCAGTATCTCTCTTCCCCCCCTCGAGCGAGGAGAGGAGAAGAGAGTGGGGTAAAAGAATTTCACGGTTGAATTGTCCAACCCCCGAGCAGCCCCTTATCAGTAGAATGGATCTCATCTCTATCTCTTCCCCAACACCCACCTCATTATGGTTTCGTCGTGTCGTTCGTTTCTCCTCATCGCAGGCGCACCCACACCTCGGCATGTCTATCTTTCTCTCATAAGGTGCCCTTTTCTGGGAGTTTGGTCCCGACCGAGCACGGTGTTGAGTCCTGATCGGGACAAGCTATCGCAGACCAGATAGACCTTTGCTTGCCGAGGAGCCAGTTTGCATGTGTGTTTTTCGGAGGGCGGGCGGCGCCACATGCTGTTCGGGAGCCAGCGTACAGGTAGGACGAAGAGGGATGGAAGCCAGGTCAACCCGCGCCTCGGGAGGCGGGCTCCTCTATCTCAACTTTTGGTCTCTGCGTAAAAGATCAAAGCAAACCCGCAACAGGTAGGTGGTAGGTATGCTGCAGGTATAAAGACCAGAGGGAAAAGTCGCCCTTCGCTTCATCTTGGAAGTCTTTTGCTTTCTCCTTTGCGGTTTTTGGCGATTTTGGACGACAACAGTCGATTCTTCTCCCCTCTCCGTCTTGGCGCTTGTCACAGGCTGTGGGAAAAGGGGAAGCTCGTGATACACACAGCGCAGAAGTTGCAATCACTGCCCTTGACTCCCATCGTCTCCGTCTTGAGGCATCGTGATTCATCGGCGAGAAGTCATTGCCTGGCACACTTTTGAAGCTCATCTTGAGTGTCCTTGACTCTTTTAATCTGTTGTTTGTCTTCCTATACTCGTAACGAATTTATATCCGTTCTTGGCTGCTACTCAGCTCTCATTTTGGACTCTCCGCGCAGTATCTCCTGATTGCTCTTGGAGCGTTCCCTTGGCCTTCTTACCTTTCAAGATCAAACCAAGAAGGCCGGACGGGAGCCCGGAACACACTCCCCCTAACAAAACATGACGGTTGTTAAGAACGACGCCGAAGTAAGCCATGGCTTGCACGGGCTGGAAGCCGAGAGCGGCGGCTACTACGTCGCGGACGAGAACGCAGTGCACAAGGACGAGCTCACGGTCGGAGACAGCTGGTATGCCAAAGCCCAGCGGTTCGCGGGCCGGTTCGGCGTCGAGGAGCGAGGCGTGGAGCGCGTGCCGAGCGATGAGCGGACGGATTCGGATATGACCAATATCGGTAGCATGGTGAGTTGAACGAGCAGCTCACATAAGACGCAGTCTTTTTCTCCCCGTCCTCTTCCGTCCGTCCTACCCCTTTTCTCTTCGCGTCATGTGTTTGGATGGAAGATCTAATCTATGGAGTAGTGGCTCTCTGCCAACATGACCGTGTCGACGTTTGCCATCGGTGTCCTGGCCCGTCCCATTTTCAACCTTGGCTTCGTGGACACGGCACTGACGATCGTGTTTATCAACCTGCTGGGCATCATGCCGGTGTGCTTCTTCGCCACGTTTGGACCGAAGTTTGGTCTGCGGCAGATGATCCTGTCAAGGTTCTTCTTTGGTTACCATGGGACTAAGCTAAGTAAGCCAATTCAATCAGCCAGCCTGTCCTCCATACCTCCTCTTCTTGAAAATACCCTCCAATAGCAATCTGACCTGCTCACAATGGACCAGTCGCCTTCTTCAACGTCCTCACCTGCATCGGCTGGTCATCCGTGAACGTCATAGTCGGCGCGCAGCTCTTCCACGCCATCAACGGCAACATGCCGGGGTGGGCGGGTATCATCGTCATATCGCTCTCCACCCTGGGAATCACCACGTTCGGGTACAAGCTCGTGCACATGTACGAGAAGTACTCGTGGATCCCCGTGTTCGTCATCTTCCTCATCGTCGCCGGCGTGTTCGGCCAGTCGGGCCAATTCAACAGCCTCCTGCCCCTGGGCGCGGGCCCGGACGAGGCCGGGTCGATCCTCTCGTTCGCGGCGGCCGTGTTCGGATTCGCCACGGGCTGGACCTCGCTCGCGGCCGACTACAACGTGTACCAGCCGGTCGAGCGGTCGCGCACCTCGGTGTTCTTCTGGACCTTCGCGGGCTTGTTCATCCCGCTCTGCTTCTGCGAGCTGCTGGGCGCCGCGGTCATGACCGCCTCGGCCGCGAACGATGCCTACAGCACGGCGTACAGTGAGTCTCACGTCGGCGGCCTGCTCGCCCAGGTGCTGGTCCCGCGGCTGGGCCGGTTCGGCGAGTTCTGCGTCGCCGTCCTGGCGCTGTCCATCATCGCGAACAACTGCCCAAACATATACTCCGTGTCGCTGTCGCTCCAGGTGCTCGCCGCCCAGACGCAGCGCGTGCCCCGCTTCATCTGGGTGCTCATCGCCACGGGCGTCTACATCGCCATCTCGATACCGGGCTACGACAACTTCGAGACTTGGCTCGAGAACTTCATGCTGCTGATCGCGTACTGGCTCGCCGTGTACGAGGGGATCTCCCTGACCGAGCACTTCGTCTTCCGCCGCGGGTTCGGCGGGTACCGCCCCGAGGACTACACCGACGCCGACGCGCTCCCTCCGGGCTTCGCCGCCATCGCGGCCTTCTTGTTTGGCGTGGCGGGCGTCATATTGGGCATGGCGCAGGTGTGGTGGACCGGCCCGATCGGGAAGCTGGCTGGGGGCGACTTCGGCGGCGATGTCGGCTTCGAGCTCGGGTTTGGCTTCGCGACCTTGTCGTATCTGGCGTTGAGGGCCGTGGAGAAGAAGTATTTAAAGAGGTAGTGGTCGGTGTATATAATACAAGCAAATAGGAGGATGCCAGTCGTTTTGAATAAGGATGTCTATATATAGAGGAGGCACGTGTATGAGTTTGCGAGTGCTCGACTTATATGCCTGACTTGTGGTCGAATTTGAAGAGTGTAAACTTATTATTAATCCCTTCCCTTGAGGAATGGGTAACTGGATGCCTCGTGCGTCGATGCACTCCCTATTCGCTACATACTGGCACGCTTCGAAGGCGGCGAGAGAGAGTAGGCTAGCTGCAGGCGATTCCCTATCTGCTAGTTCGGTGGGCTACAGAATTCCTACAGAATCTTTAGCAAATAGTGAGATAGATAAAGACGGTGTAATAAGCTTGGAGTCTCGATGTCCAGAGTGACGATGAACAAAGCAGGGTAGCCACCAAGACTCTTTGGCCTCTGTGCACGACCGAGAGGGGACCATTGGTCCACGAGCACATCACATTCGCGGCGAGGAGACATAATTCACGCGCAAAAAGTTAGGAAGTGGGCCGCTCGGGAGTCAACGAAAGCCCACCATGCCATGCATGATATTACTACCACGCTATGCGCCATAGCGAAACACCCCAGGCTCGCTCGCTGAAGGCGTTCCAAAGACCGCTGAACACCCACACCTATTCATCTCGCTCACACATACCTCTTCCTCCTTCTATCCTTGTGTCTGTCCCTTTTAGTTTCCAGCCTGAAAAAAATTCCATCCAAAGAAAACAAGGAGACCACGGAAGAAAGTGAGCGGATTCATCCCACATTCCGGATTCTCCGCCCAAAAAAGAACCACCACGCCACAAACTTTTCAGGGAAAAGAAACATGCCTTCAGTCCCTCCCAGCACCAAGTTCCCGCGCAAGTGAAAGAAGAAGAGAAAGGCGCTACTCCCAAAAAGAAGTGGCCATATGAATACGACATGGAAGAAAGAAGTATGTTAAGAAATAAGAAAGAAGCAGCAATGCGAAGCTAGGTAGGTAGGTAGCTTCGTAGGTAAGGACCTAGCTGTAAAGGACGAGCATAGATGATGAAAAAGAAAATAAAGGCGTAAAGTAGTAATAATCTCTTGAAACATGCCACCTGGGTTTAGTAGTAGGAAAGGCAAGGCAAGTCAAGGTATAAAGGTATCGAAACCCCTAACTTATACGATACCGTCAACCTCAGTTGAACCACCCACCGACCAACCATCCACTCACTCACTCACTCTCATCCACTTCTCTCAAGAAATAAAGGAAACACAGAAGAAAAGGAAGAAACCAGAACAAGAGCACTAGAAGCGAAAGTGAGAAGAGGTGTGTTTTCACAACTTCGCCTTGGTAGTAGCCCTAGTACCAGGTTCAGGTTCAGGTCCGAACGGCCTCGCCGCAGCCGGCAACTGCATATGCACGCCCAGAACATCCGCGCGTACCACCAGGGAAGCCACCATGAGGTCATCATACCCTTTCCTCCTCATCCTCGACCGGCCGAGCGGGGTATGTGCGAAGAACTCGCCACAGCTTGCGCAGCGGCACTCGTGGGGCATCTTGGATACTGCTGCTTCAAATGCTGCTGCTTCGATTGCTGCCGCCGCCGCCGCCGCTGCTGCTGCTGCTTCTGCTTCTGAAGGATCGTAGTGGTGGTGCTTCAGCGGCTGCTGCTTCAGCGGGGGCTGCGGCCCGAACCTCCTCCAGGAGACGACGCGGCGCAGGACCTCGTCGTAGTCGGGAAATGTGCTTCCGTGCACGTCGCAGATCCCGCCGCAGAGACAGAGGGCGGTCAGGTTGGGGTCCAGGTGGGAGAGCCGGTCCACTATCCAGCAGATGGCATCGTTGGTTGGTATATAATACCCTATACGCCGCCTTTGTTTGTTATAACTCACGAGGCTGCGTAGTGAAGACGGTGGTGGACGTGGCGGTTCCAGTGCCAGCCCCAGTGCCGCTGCCAGCCGTGGAGCCGTCGGGAACCATGGAGGTGACGGCGGCGGCGCCGTTGATGGTGATGGAAATGATAGCGCGGCGGCGCGATGATGTCGAGGAATCGTATTATTTGGAGGAGTAGGAGGAGGAGGAGGAGGAGGAGGAGGATGACGTGAGGAGTGTGAGGCGGAGAAACGGGGAGTTGACCAGTACGAGGACGAGGTGGGTAAGGCATGCCCGGGCGAGAAGCTGGTGGCTTGGGTGCAGCAGCAGGAGCAACAAAACCCGACGCATTTGAGGGGGAGGTTCCGTCCATCAAGATCCGTGTCGTCCGCCTGGGCGGTGACGGTGTTGTGATCCCATTCGAAGGGGGTGCTCTTTCCACAGGTGTTTGTGACATCGTCGTGGGCGGCGTCGGCGGAGGCGTCGGCGGAGGCGGCCGTGGTGGGGGTGTTGGACGCAAGACCCGAACTCCAGGCGCATCACCAAAGAATGCCGGCCGCTTCTAGCTGTAGAACTGAGACTTCTGGAAGCTTTCGGCACTGATGTCGCCGACCTTAGACTCCGGGACTGGTGGCGGTGGCGGCGATGATGACGATGATGCAGCACCAGCACCAGGGTTCAAAGCCGCCGCCATTGTCGCCGGGGCGCTGACGGTGCTGGTAAGCGAGTTTGCCCTACTGCTCTCGCTGGCGGGCGTGTTCTTGATGGCCTTGACCGCACCAGTGGTCACGGCGGCCGCGCCGCTCTTACGCGGCACGATCTCGAGGTAGTTAGACGGGAGGTAGCCCACGCGGGCGTCGCGGGACCGGCAGCGCCACCAGTCGGACGGGTTGCCAATCGGGTCGCTGCGGCTCAGGACGGCGACGAAGTCGCCCGCCTTCACGGAGAGGTCGAGCCCCGCCTCGCCGCTGTTGTTGTTGGGCGGACTGTAGTCGTACAGCACGCGGCAGAACTCGAGCTGCGACGGGTCGAGTTGCGGCGCGCTGCCGCCCTGCTGCTGGAGGGCCATGCGTCGGCGCTGCTCATCTTCTTCTTGCTGCTGCGACGTGGCGAGCGAGCGGATGACCTTGCCCATGAGGTAGGGTAGGCCGAAGGCGGCCAGGATGAAGAAGAGGAGGGGCTTGCGGCTGGGCCGCGGGTGGCCGTCTGGCCCGACCCGGCCGGCCGACCCGGCCCCGGCCGCTGCGGCACGGCCCTCGAAGCGGGCGAAGGCCGCGGGGGTCAGCGACATCGCGTCCGCTGGGGGCGGCCGGCCTGTCAGCTTGGCGATCAGCGTGCGGAGCCACCGCATCAGGGTGAAGATGCCGAGGACCGAGCCGAGCGTGTCGCGCAGGTTGCCGAACTGCTCAGCGACCGAGACCATGGCTATGTGAATGGAGGGTTTATGTTAGTTGACAACTTTGTCGAAATCAAAGTGAATAAAGGTTAAAGGAAAACTCTCGGAAGAAACGTACCAAAGAAACTTGAGTGCGTGGCCATGTACGTGCTCTCCAACATCTGCGCAAACCCGCCAAAAGCGCCGACGACACCCTCGAGCATCTGGAACGTGGCCTGCGTGCTGTTGTTGAACCGGTTCGTCAAGCTGTTGGGGTCGTTCGGCCCGCCCGGCATGCCTCCGCCGTACATGCCCCCGCCGGCGCCGTACATCCCGCCACCGTACATCCCGCCGGCGCCGTACATCCCGGCGCCGTACATCCCGCCCCCGTACCCGCCAAACCTGGAGTACATGGTGCCGCCGTACGGCGAAGAGTACGCGGTTCCGTAGGCGCCCCCGCCGTAGCCGTAAGGGGACGTGCCGAGCCGGGAGTACGCCGCGGCGTTCTGGTTCACGGTGCTGCTCAGGCCGGCAGGCATCGCGGGTAGTGGTGGGGGGGCGGTGGTGGAGGCGGAGGAGGAGGCGGCGCCGAGGGCTGTTGTTGTTGAGGAGGAGGAAAGGGGTGATGAAGATGCTGATGTGGAAGGCGACGGGAGCGTCGCGGATGTAGGCGTCGCTGCTGTCGCTATGGAGTGTCAGTATTGTTCCTGTAGTCGGCGGCTTGATTGAGCCGGAAAGAATCGAATCGGTGCTGGTGTTGCGCGAACCTGTTGTTGACACGGCGCCTCCGCCTGCCCTTTCCCATGGCTTTGGTGGTGACGCCATTTTGAGGGATGTGAATTGGACGATGATTGAACAACACCTCTTTCTCCCTCCAAAAAAAAAGTTTCCTGCAAGTCAAAAGCCTTGTACGTAGAGTATCGACAAATGCAGCCCTCACAACAGCTTAAAGAATGACGCTTGGTTGTGAGCCCCGATTGTTCAACGTTTGAAGATTTCTCGCTGTTGGGCTCGTGCCGTGTATTTGGTTCTTATGAGCCGCGGTAGGTCGGTCGGCCGGTATGGAGGCGGTGCCGACGGATGAGTGCCGGTTGGCTGGGTCTGTTGTTGCTGGGCTCCTGCACACTTTCACGGGTCTTGTTGTCGGCGTGCTTGTCGAGCGGACCTCCAAATGAACGAGGACACTCCTCTCCGCCCCTCGTCCAGTCAAATTGCAATTAATTGCCGAGAGACACAGGGGCTGAATGAGGTGAGGGGTGAAAAGGACGGTATGGGAGTAGATAAGGCGGGAAGAAGAAAGAAAAGAAAATTGAGGGGTGGTCGTCGTTTGTTTTTTCAGGGTGAATGCAGGTCTGCCAGCTTGTGACGGACGCTTCTGGGTGGGTGGATGCCCGGACGGCTACCGCCGAGGAAGATGGAGGAACCAAGCTGGCTGCTTGCAGATGCCGCTTGCCTCGGCAAGTTCTGGCTGTTGATCGCCAGTGGGTTCCCCACATAGAGGGTCACGGAAACACTGTTAGGCCTCAAACGGACTCGTGGCACATTTCCCGTGGGAAACGAGGTCCATTCTTAACAATACAGCCTTGGCACTCCATCCTCCTCGTCAGCACTTTATCATCACATCCTTCGGCCAAATGTTTTTTGCATACTTGATTTAATGAAATTTTACTTTATTTCTTTCTTTTGTTTTTACTTTCAACTGCGACGCATCGGATTTTGCGTGTGGGAAGTACGGGGAATTTGACGAATTTGCATCCCGCCGCCAGCTTACAGCTTACATCTCAACCTGCTGCCCGCTTATTACTGCAAGTCCTTCCACACCTTGGACTTGCTGATGTACTCGTCCCAAGTGGTCAGCTTCTCCCCGACGCTCTCGAGCAGCTTGTACGTGGGCTCGAGGGGCGCGCCGCCGAAGTACCCGCCCTCGGAGAACAGCTGCATGTTCTGCAGCAGCTCCTCCGCCACGAACTCGGGCATGCCCGTGCCCGTCATGTACGCCATGAAGGCCTCGACGGGCAGCTGGAAGAAGCGGGCGCCCTCGGCGTCCTTGGGGAACCTCTTGCGGAAGCCCTCGACGACCTCGACGGGCGTCATGTAGGCGACGGCGGCGTGCACGCGCTCGCCCAGGAGCGAGTCGCGATTGAGCACGATCGCCTTGACGACCTTGCCCGTGTCGGTCACGTCGTACATGGTGATGGGCGAGTCGGCCGGCATGGGTAGGGCCAGCGTCCAGACGTTGTCCTGCGGGGAGCGGCTGAGCATGCCGCCCTGGCCGCCGATGCCCTCGTCGACGTTGCTCATGTAGAAGCCGGGCATGAAGAAGGTCGACGGGACGCCGAGCTTGCGGGTGTACTCCTCGACCTTGGCTTTGCTGTCGAAGTGGTACACCTTGGCCAATTTGCCGTTTGTCACTGTGTCGGTGAGGGTTGGTTCAAAATGATATTAGCAAAAACTGTCTTAAACTGTCTTCGCCCCTCTAGCTTCTTTGAAAGAACTGCTGATCTCGGGTACTTACGTTCGGCGACGTTGTAGAGCGAGCTGAAGATGAAGTGCTGGACGCCCGTCTCCTTGGCTGCGTCGGCGATGTTCTTTCCCTGCTGGGTTTCCAGGTCCATGTCCAGCTTCTCCCAGTAGTTGGTTACGGCGAAGACGGCATATGAGCCAGTCAGAGCCTGTACCAGAGATGCCTTGTCATCCATGTTCGCCTATTTTGGATTGTCTTGGTCAGGCCGACGTCCAGTTCAAACAGGAAATGTCACTCGCTGATAGCGAGCGACCTCCACAGCTAGCCGAGTGTGGTGGTGTGGGAGAAAAACATACGCTGACGACCTCGACGCCCCTCGCGGCGAGCTTCTTGGCCGAGTCCTTGGTGACGTCGCGGGTGATGCCGCGGATCTTCCACTCGGCATTCAGCTTGGGGTCCGACAGGAAGATGTCCACGACGGAACCACCCTGGGCTCCGGTGGCACCGAAGACGGTGATGAGCTTCTTCTCGGCCATCTTTTCTTGTTCTGGTATCTGCTTATCTGGTTGTTGGTGGTTGATGGTAGGCAAAGGTCGGTGTTGAATATCCGGCTTTCTTTGTTCCCTGTGTAGGCAAAGTAGCTTGCTTGTCCGGTCTCCAGCAAGGGTCAGGTGGACAACGGTCTGAACGGAGCTGAAGGAGCTGGGCAGATAGATCGATGGGTGGGGGAAGGCTGCTGGATGAGTGCGTTATATAGCCGCTGTAAGGTGGTGAATGTTGAAGGAAATCTCTTGTGGGTGTGCTACTGGTCACTTTTTCTCTTTGATTGTATCGGGATTCAGATTGGAACGGGAGAATTGCTGTGTGAGGGTTGTGAGGCTGTTTCTCTGGCCTTCGGATCTCCGTGGGAAAGGGCGGGAGCTTTGATTCTTATACCCATGTACGTGCGACAACTACTCCGAAGACAACGGGACCGAAGGTCAACCATGATGTATGTACCTCTGTAGATAATAGGACAGGTAGGTAACATCGAATGCAAAGCACCACTAAGTCCCCTGGAGCACCCGGCAGCGACCTTGCGGCGTCTTCCGTCCCCCCTCCCTTTCAGCTTCAGTGCCCCCGCTGCCGAGTGATGCAGAGGTACTTTACCAATTGTTCTCGTCAATCATACCGTGCCACCCTAGACGAACCACCACCACCACCGCCCACCCCGCGCCCTCGCGTCATTGAAAGCAGGTGGCGGCAAAAGCGAGAATGCTCTCAAAGGTGAAAGTGGAAACTTCCCATTGCTGGCGCCTGCGAGGGTGCGCAGCTGCACATCTCGCTTGCTAATCTGTAGGTAAGGCAGTTCCTCAGAAACCTCGGGGCCCCTTGTTAGGATCCATTGAAGATGCACCAGGCAGCACTAAAGCTAGCTCGTGAGCTTGTTTAGCTCAGTGAAGATTGATGGACCTTCGTCGAAATTGTGGGGATTGGTAAGCCGCAGATCGTGGGAAACGCGCAAATTCCGAGAGAGCGAGGCGAGAGCGGCTGGATCTGCTTGGCGGGGCTTTTTGGCTGCTTAGGTGCTTAGCCACTTTGTTTGTTCCTGGACCTTACCTGGACCTTTGTTTCTGCTTCTTCTACAGTATTCTCTTCTTCTCCCAGCCTCAGACGAAACATTCGTTGTCCTTCTCCCAAACCGTTCTAAAAACGGCGCAGCCAGCACCGGCCGGCCTTCGGTGCCGAACTTACAGCGAAACCTCCCTACCGGAATAAGCACGAACACGGACGTAGGTTGTGAGTAAGTACTGACAAATTGACACAACTCATCAGTCAGGACGGTCAAACAAGGGCTTAGAACTCCGAATATGTTGCCAAGACCGGGCGGAAGGCTGGGGCTTGTTCTTCCGAGCTTCCAAAATCCGGAGGGCACTAGTCAACGGCGCTAATCCGTGCCCCGCATATTTGTCGTCCTGCATCGCCAAACGTCGATATGATTCTTTTCCCAAGTGCGAGCAAGCTCGGGCTTTGAATCGTGACGTAGGGCAATTCGAGACTACTACCACGTGTCGCTGCGCAATGGCGTGGCTGGTTAGGTAGTCTGGATAAGGCAGGAGAAAACCTATGACATAGCATATCACAATTGGTATCTAGGTAGGCATACAGCTACGGGTTGGTATCTGGCGAAAGGCGATCAACTCAATGCGGATGTCCCCTTACCCCTTTTCCGGCCACCATTGCCTCTCCCTCCCCCGCCGCCGCCGCCACCGCCGCCACCACTTTCAGGCACGAAGTCGTCGTCAACCTCGTCCTCACCATTCCCATCCCCATCCCCATTCCAGACACCGTTGCCACCACCTCCAGCAATCAACGAGCCGCGCGCTTTCCTCTTGCGGACAGCAGTGCTCGCAGTCACCCTCGGAGTAGTCTCGGCTTCCTCTCCCTCTCCTCCTCCTTCCTCTTCCTCCTCCTCCTCCTCCGCCTCCTCCCCATTATCCTCAGCTGCATCAGCCCTTCCCCTTCCTCTTACCCTTCCCTTGACCCCCCTCCTCCTCTCCTTCTCAGCATCAGTCCCAGCCCTCAACTTCGACACCGCATCAGCCATCCTCCTACTCCCCTGTCCGCTCCTCCTCACCGTCGGCGCGGACGCCTCCTTGTTCGCGGTGGCGCTCGCGGTGGTGCTCGCTGGCGCGGCGCCGACCCCGACGCCTCCAGAAAAGAACCTGGTGATGTTGCTCTGCGTGCCCTCCACCTCCCTCTTATTCATGTCCCTGATCACAGGCACGAGCACTTCGTCCGTGCGCTCGGCGCTCCACCCTATCGTTGACATCAGAAAGCTCCTCAGCCCGGAGAGGTCGGGGACACCCCACTGGAACGGCTGCGGGTCGCTGTCGACCTCCGGGTGGAGGTACGCCTCGGGGACGGCGGGCGAGGGGAAGCCCGGCGCGAGGAAGAGGCGCTTCCCCTGGGATCTTCGGAATTTTCTGCGGAAGGTCGAGGTTTCCTCCGCAGCGGCTTTGGAAACTGATGGTCCCTCAAACGACTGAACGTCGCGCCACCAATCCCTGAACCTCAGGAGTCCCTCAGGACCGGGGAACTCAGACAAGATCTCCACCGCCGTGACGGGTCCCACGCCCGGCAGCCCATCCGCGTAGTCGGAGCCCAGCAGCTGCGCGAGCGCGATCAGGTTCTCCCTCGACAGCGACAGCTCCTTCTCCAGGTCGGACGCAACGTAGCACTCGACGAACTTGTTCCCGTTGAACATGTTCTTGTACACCCTCGTGCCGCCGAACAAAAAGGTGTCCGAGTCGTCCGTGACGATCCCGTCTACCAATCCTAAATGGACCAGCTCGGCGCACTGCGCCTCGGCCTCCATGGGGGCCGTCACGTAGGGGATGCCGAACAGCCGCAGGAGGGCCTGGCACTCCGTCACCATGATCTGCGTGACCTCGTCGGCGTCCCGGCGGTCCTTCTTCTGCTGCGCCCGCAGCTGGCGGAGCTCCTGCTCGTACGACGCCTGGTTCTCCTGCGCGGATTTGTTGTTCAGCGTCGACGCGAAGCGGGCGTGCTCCTCGGCTTCGGCGGCCATCTGCGCGAGGAGCTCCTCGTCTTCTGAGTCACTGAACTCGTCGAACTCGGCTGCCTCGGGCGCATCGGCGTCAACAGCGTTGTCGAATGCTGCTTCTGGGCCGCGTGGTAGATCATCGTCATCGACGTCTTTTGTTGCTTCTGCGAACTCTTCTTCTAGATCAGGTATTACGGTAGTTGTAGCGGGAGGAGGGACGTCCTCGAACTCCATGTCTTCGTCCTCATCTTCGGCGTCCTGGACCGCCGCTGATGCAGCAGGCTCCTCTTGGGCTGTTCGTTCGAGTATCTCCACATCTTCGAATTCTACCTCCGGTGAAGGTGAAGCCGGGCGTGCCGCCTCGGGCGTCTCTGGCAAGCGAGGTTTCGGTATGGATAGCGCCGGACCACACGAGGGAGGTGGTAAGTTCTCCTCATCAGGTGCCGACGATGCTTTGAGGGCTGCTTGTGCCCCTGGTCCAACCTCCATCTCAATGAGAGCTGGCGATGGCGACTTTCCACGACTTCTGCTGGACGTAGGCTCTGCGTCGCCCATAGTCGCCTCAAGCCAAGGCGACGGCTCTTTCGGCTGAGGCGCGGGCCGTGGAGGCGGAGCCTCGATGATTTCGATATCACTATCATTGCCGTCCTCCGAAGACGACTCGATCTCAACGACTTGATCCCGCATCTCGCGCCGGAAGCGCCGCTGTTCCTCTAGCACCAGCTCGCGGTCCTGTGCGTTGATGTCCGCCTCAGCCTGCCTCTGGTTCTGGATCGACTCTCTGATGTCCGAATTGTTGTCCATTAGCCAAGGCGGGAGCGGGCGAGGAGCATCCGCCTCAGGCGCAGGCCGCGTGAGGAAGCCGCCTGCTATTCCATCGTCGTCACCGTCGTCGTCTTCTAGATCTACCTGAAACGCTCCCGCCGACGCTGAGGCGCCCGGACCTTTGGATGTTGCAGCCATGTGTGCGGAACTGCTGCTGCCGCCTTCCTTTCCGCCCTCCGTTCTGGAAGCGAAAGGAGGCCTCTGTCCTAGTACGGAACTCGACCTCCAGTCCAGCTTCTCAAACGGCAGAGGACCCCCAAAGAGATTCGTAATACTGGACTGAGGTGGTGCCTGCGGCTGTGTTGCTGCGACGCGCTGCCTCTTCCGCCTCGCCGCTGCTAGCGCAGTCTGGAGGTCCACATCGCTGTCGCTGCTGTCGCTATTATCGCTTCCCTCTTTGCCGCTGGTAGCTTCCGGCTTCCTGGGGCGAGGGACGATACGGCCAGCCCTGTTGTTGACCATGTGTGCTATCATCCTACCGCTAGATTTCGTGATAGGCTTTCGCGCCTCCACGGCTTTCTGAGTCCACTCTGGGGGCAGAGGGTCTTCGCTGTGTTCGAAGCCACCTCCGCTGTTTCCCGTCCCGTCGTCACCGCCTCCCATGGTCCCGTCGATTTCAACATCATGCTGGTTCTTGAGCGAGAGAGCAATGGCGCGGTTTATGTCCTCCTCTTCGTCTGCCATCAGGGTCTCGTTGGCGTCCATCCGATCCATGAACATCGCTTCGTCAGATAGATCCTCCTGATCCACAAACATCGATTCTTCCTCTCTATTGGCGGCCCGGACTTTCGGCAGCCTGTTCAGACCCTCGATGGGGACGTCCTCGAAATCCTCATCTTCGTCCTCCCACTCCTCGTCTTCGTCCCATCCAGCAGTCCGACTCGGGGCGTCGACGTCGATGGGGTTGTGCTCTTCGCCTTTGTCCTTCTCCCTGGTGACGACGCCCAGGGCCCAGCCGCCCTCGGCGCCCTCGTTCTTCACCAGGATGTACTCGCGCCCGCGCTCGCTGTTGATGCGCCCGCCGACGGTCAGGTCCGTGCTCCCCACCATGCCCATTTCGAGCATGAGGCGCTGGGTCAGGCGGTTCCGTTCCTGGACGCGCTCTACCTGGAAGCGGGAGAAGGCCCTGCGGTCCGGGAACATGCGGTCCAGCTGCTCCTTGCTCAAGCCCATCCTCAGGCGGCTGCGGATGCGGGCGGCGTTCAGGATGTTGTAGCGGTCGGCCGAGGGCAGGCTCTTGAAGAAGTCGCCGTCGAAGTCGATCTTGCTGAAGTCGTACAGGTTGATGTCCTCGCCGCGGTGGAACTGGCGCGCGTACTCCTCCAGCTCGTCGATGCTCATCACGCGCGGGTCGTTGGGGCGGCCCATCTCGTGCATGCTCTTGTCGAGCTCGGGCAGGTGGTATGCGTCCTTCTTGTGGAATTTGCCGCGGGCTTTTTGCCGCTCCGTTTTGGTGAGCAGCTGCTCATCTGCGTAGACAAGGTCGTCCCCTGTAGGAATAACCTCGCCCTCGGCGACGCCGTCCTCACCGGCGCCTGTCGGCTCAGCGGCGACTTTTCCGGCGTCCCTGTCCCTCTTGCGCTGCTGCCTCGCCAGCTTGGCGGCTTCTTCCTGGGCGAGCCTCTGCATCTGCACGGCCAGCAGCTTGTTGGCCGTGCGCGTGGCGTCCTCGCGGCGGCCCTCACGACGACGGCGACGGCCCTGAAGTGTGGCGCGCTTCAGCGCCGGGGCGCCGCCGTCGAAGACGAACACCGGGCGTATTCCGTGCCATAGCAGCTTACAGATGCGCCGAAAGAAGCCCACCACGTGCGAGTTGCGTAGTGCGTCGCCCTCCTTGTCGCGCACTGCTTTGAGAAACTGGTAGATCCAGATCGACGCATCCACAGCCAGCCGCTTGCGGTTCAGCGTTGCCAGGTTCGTCGGCCGCGCGCAGGGCTGAAGCACTTGCCAGAGTCCGTTGACACCCATCTCTCAGGTATGATCCCTCAGATAGGATCTCTCAGATAGGATCTCTCAGATAGGATCTCTCAGATAGGATCATGCTATGATGGGCTCTTCACATTTATCTGGTTCGCGGGTGTCTGTGATGATGATGACGTAGTTGAGTGGACGAACGCCCCTGGCTCTAAAACAGTAATGAGCTGAAGGGAGCGACAGGCCGTCGACTTTGAATTAGTTGCCGTCACCCTCCGAGCTCAAATATAAAGAACACCATCCCCGCCCGGCCTAAACATTTGGAGAGTAGGTACCCAAGTCAAAATTCACAAGAAAAACATTTTCTTTTCAGCTTTTGCAGCGCTTTCGCCGCCTGTAAGAGAAGGGAGGCGACAGAGTCATCATCAATTCCTCCGAGGCTTAACTCCTCGGTGGCCCCTAGAGCCCCTGACCCGGTAGTGGGCCGCACCTAGATGTGGGCCACGTGTCATCCCATGAAAATCGGACAATTGAACTGCAACACCTCAG
>PYST01000630.1:0-11291 GCA_003049485.1 Ophioceras dolichostomum
CCCCCTCCCCCTCCCCCTCCAGCCGACGAGGCCGTGACCTTGCGCTCATGCCCCGACATGCTCCGCTTCGGCTTCCTGAAGCACGCGAACTCGTTCCGGCTGACGTCCCTGAGCCTCTTAAGCGCGTTGCGCATCTCGGGCAGCTCGCTCTGCAGCCTCGCGCGGGCGTCGTTGTCGGTCCGCCCGTCGAGCTCCTGGTATATCTGGCTCTGCAACTCCCCCGCCCGGTCGGTCGTGTAGTGGCTCAGCGTCTGGGCGACGAACTCGACGTCGAGCGTGGCCTGCATCAGCGACGCGAGGTCGTACCTCGGGCGGGACTTGAACGCCTCGAGCAGCTCGCGCGACGTCTGCTCGAGGAGGTAAGAGAGCACCTGCGCCGTGAGCGTCGAGGCCGTGGTCGACACCTGCGTGTGCACCAGCACCAGCGACAGGAGCGCCTCGTAGACGTAGGGGCGCACCTCGCGTGGCTTCGGGCCGGACGGGTCGGGGGCCCAGTCCGGAGAGGTGACGCCCTTGCGCACGATGGCGCGGAGGGCCTCGATCGACGGACGCGTGTAGGACTGGAAGAGGCGCGCGTCGATCTGGCCGAGGACGTCGCGGATCGTTTTGGCTTCCTCCGTGAGCTTGACCGAGAAGGCGTTCTCGAACTGCGTGTTAAGAGAGGGAACTATCTCTGCTCGGAGGGACTGGAGGTTGCTTAATGTGAGGAGCATGCGGACGTTCTGTGGCAGGTTCAGTGTTAGTGGTGTTAAGTCAGTCGGTTACAGAAGAGAGACCTCAGCGCAGACAAGGAATTCGGGTTTGCCGCTATCTTACCCTGTCGCCAGCATTGATCGTCCCTCCACCAGTACTGGCAGTGGCGCGGTGGCCGCCAGCTGCTGCACCAGTCGCTAGGTAGCCTTCGGGCTCCGTGGTCCAGTCGTCGTCCGCCCTCTTCACAGAGCGTTCTGCGTTCTCGACCATACCGCTGAGGGCTTTGTATAGCGTCGTGACGTACTGGCTGCGGACCGTCTGGAGCAGTTTCGTGGGCGGGGCGAGGACAATATCCTCGGCACCGGGCCGCGCCATCGCATCCGAGACGTAGAGGATCTTCTGCATGCCGGCAAGAAGAGAGCCCTCAAAGGCCGAGAAGCAGGACGGCATGCGCGTCACGTCGCGACGGTCAGCGGAGCGGCTCCAGTCTTCCACGTACTTGATGTTCTCGGCATCCTTGTTCCACGCTGCACACAGCGCATTCACGCACCGCTCGCGGGAAATGTTGACCAGCGTCTTGAGGAGCTCCACCTCCTGGCCGTCTCCACGGCCGACGGGTGAGATGCCGGCCATCTCAGATGCCCCAGATCCCACGAGCGCCAGCATTTTGGAGAGATAGTGCACGCCGCTGATCGAGTTCGACCAGGGCGGCCAAAAGGCGAACTTCTCCCATGCCTCGCCACGCTTGGGCGACGGAGGAGGCATGTTGTTGGGATCGAGATTGAAGCGCGGGTCCCGCGTGGGTCCCGGCGTCAGCGCGCCGGTGAGGCTTGTCATAGGCGTAGAGGGCGAAGACGGGGGCATCGGCGAGAAGAGCAGCGAGATATCTTCGGGGGGAGGCCCGGCGAAGAACATGAAGACATGCTCACGCATCATCTCCACCAGCTCAACGGCGCCTTTCTGCAGGCCCACGGTGCCCGGGTCAGACAGCCGATGGTGCTGGCGAGACTCGCCGTTGTAGCCCGTGGGCAGCGAGCGCTGCGTCTTGCCCTCGACGAAGCCCTCGACCGTCTGCCAGAACTCGACTACTTCGCCCAGGATGCCCTGGGGCGCCAGCATCGTGGTCAGGAACGCCAGCATCTTCTCCCAGAGCTCCACGACGTCTCCCGAGTCGAACCGCGCCCCACTGCCGCCGACGCCGCCTTTAGCCTCCAGCGACTGCCTCCCAAGCAGGCGCAGGTGCGATGCGATCTGCTGCGGAGCCGGCCGATCCGCGCTCGCTAGACGTCGGCGCAGCACCTCGATCTCAACCTTTGCCCTGTCGGCGAAGGCCTGGATCTTGCCCTTCAGGTGATCGTACCGGCTCAGCAACCACACCCAGATGGGGTTGTCCTCGACGCCCAGCTCGAGCAGGAGGCCAATGAGCTCCATGTGCTGGTCCTGCGGCTGTCCCGGCACGGCGTCGGCCTTGGAGACATTGTGCAGCGAGACTAGGCGACGCCAGACGACGCGTTTGAACGCCGAAATCTGCTCCTCGACATCATGCCACATGCGCGCAGCGAGCAGTATCTGGTATAGCTGCGAGTCCGACGGCTGTGCGGTGCCGAGTTCCTGCGCAATGCGCCGGGCCTCGTCGGCAAAACGGCGCGCCTTCGAATACTCCTCGACCAAGCTCTCGTGGTCCTTGCGCTTGATGCTGTCGGCGATCGATGCGCTCGTCTCGACGTACTCGCCGAACCGGCCGAGAGAGTTCGCAACCGTGCGCAACGTGTCCTCCTTCTCACGTCCGCCCAGCGCCGGGCCCCAGACATCCTCCGCCTTGGCCGACACGTCCAGGAGCGGCACCTTGATGCCCATAACACCATACTCGCTCTCCTTGACCAGAGCGTTCTTCTTCCTGGGGTCGATCGGCTGCGGCGTGAGCGGGCTAGCGAGCGTGACGTTGCCGATGCTGCTGGCCCGGAAGCTGTTCCTGCTGGCGTGCCGCGAGTGCGCTCGTTGTCGTGTCTGGGTTGGGTCCGCCCCCCGCCATTTCATCTCCTTGTATACATTGTCGATCGTGGCCTTCGCCCGCACGAATCGCTCGAAGTTGGACTCCACCAGGACCTTGAGCGATGCAGATTTCTGGTCTATCGACTGCGACAACGTATCCAGTCCCATCAAAAGCTGCTGCGTATCGGCCGTCGCGTGCATCTGAGACAGGAACAACGCCGGCGAGAACGTCGTGGAAGAGAGGAGGAACCGATTTCCTACAGTAGGCGGCGACGGAGATTGTCAGATTGTTAGCCTTGGCCATCCTGGGACAGGACATGGGATAGACATACGAAGCCTAGGATCTTCTTGAAGAGGCAACCCATAGTTCTTCAGCGTCCTGACCACGCTGTCTGTCGTGCCCAACGGATCCGGCTCATCCCTCTGGACCAGATTCCCAACACCATTCGCAGTCTTCTCCGACCCTGGTATGACGCTACTCCTATTGCTAACCGCCCTCTCCAGCGCCTGGTACCTCGACTTCCGCCTGTTCAGTTTCGCCTTCTTGCTGTTCGCTTCCGCCTCGTCTTCGGAGCCATCACTCGTGGGCTTGTCGGCTGGCCATTCAACAGGATACAGGGATGGAATTTGGTAGAATTCCATCACCGTCCGGTCGAACTCCGCAGCCATGTTGTCTGATTGTCGAAGGGGCGCCGTCGTTCGAATGGAGAGATGCCCATCACTGGAGACCGGCCATGAGGTGAACAAGGCGCAGAGCTGGGATGCTCAAGGTGTCGTAACGGGTTTCACTTGCAAGGTCCCAGACCGTACATCATCCCAAAGTGCCTGGCGTGGTGTGGGGTGAACCCAGCAATCAGTACCCGCCTTTCCGCCTTATGTCCAATAACCCCTGTAGCCCCGTTCAACATGTGCTTTCAGCTGAGCACGCTCTGAGATACTTCGAGAACAGGGGGGAGGAGCTGTGAGACTGTGTGATAGCGCGACGGACTTTCGTTGTTGCGACAGCCGCTGGGCGCTGGCCAGTGCTGCGCTAATTTTTGATCCCTTCGCCCACCCCCACAGCTCCTGCAGTTATCCGGCAGCTTGCCAGGTTCTTATCGATTGACCGACGACCCGAGCCGCTAAGATTTTCTTTTCCTCATACATTTTCCCGGCCTCACCTTGAACACACATTCCTCTCAGATAGGCCAGCCTTTCGGAATATTCTTAGGAGAATAACATTGGACGAAGCTCCTCTGCTCTTCTTCACGATGCTGGCTCTTCGGAGACTATCTGCTGCTCCCGCGGCCCGCCAATGCCTCAAGGCAGCTCCTCTGTCGCTCCAGGTGAGCCAAAACACGCTCGCCGCCCTGCCGAATGCGCTCCCTTTGCGTCTCCAAGTTACTAACAAAGTTTCCGGCAGAACCAGAGGTACTACTCTGCGCAGCAGGAGAGAGTCGCCAAGTTTACTGGCGTCAAGGGACCAGATGTGAGCAACGCCTTCCCACCGTCGCCCTCCTCGTCGAAGTTGAAGTTTTGCGCCAGCCTGCACTCGTGGGGGGCGCAAAAAATCACTCAACCCGACGACCAACACGACTCTCCACAAACGACGCCGCCGCGACAACCGCCCCCAACGCTGACATTATCATTCTTCAGGGCCGTTATCCCGTCAGCATAATCGAGGGCGATGGCATTGGGCCCGAGATTTCAGAATCGGTCAAGCAGATCTTCGAGGCCGCCAAGGTAGGTTCCCAGCTCCATGGTCCCTCAGCCCGCTTTCTCGCTCTCTCCTGAATTGGCCACCTGGCTAAGCGCATGCGTGCGAAACAGGCACCGATCTCCTGGGAACCGATCGACGTCACCCCGATCATCAAGGATGGTAGGACCGCTATCCCCGACGCCGCTATCGAGAGCATCAAGAGGAACAAGGTCGCGCTCAAGGGACCGCTGGCTGTAAGTGAATGGATCAACCATATTTTCCTCTCCTACGACGGGCTCGGCTCGTTCAGTGTCGCGATAGTTGCCACAATGCGCCGGCATTGTGGCAATTACCCCCCTGCGTCCGACTGATTGGTACCTGCTTTTCCTCCATTAGACTCCTATCGGCAAGGGCCACGTCTCCCTGAACCTGACGCTCCGCCGCACGTTCAACCTATTCGCCAACCTCCGGCCGTGCCGGTCGGTCGCGGGCTACAAGACCCCATATGACGGCGTCGACACGGTCCTGATCCGCGAGAACACCGAGGGCGAGTACTCGGGCATCGAGCACGTCGTGGTTGACGGCGTCGTGCAGAGCATCAAGCTCATCACGCGCGAGGCCAGCGAGCGCGTGCTGCGCTTCGCGTTCCAGCACGCGCAGGAGATCGGCCGCACCAAGGTCCGCGTCGTGCACAAGGCCACCATTATGAAGATGAGCGACGGCCTCTTCCTCAACGTTGGCAAGCGGGTTGCTAAGGACTTCCCCGGCATCGAGTTCGACGCCGAGCTGCTCGACAACACCTGCCTCAAGATGGTCACCGACCCACTCCCGTACAACGACAAGGTGCTGGTCATGCCCAACCTGTACGGCGACATCCTCTCGGACATGTGCGCCGGCCTGATCGGCGGCCTGGGCCTGACCCCGTCGGGCAACATCGGCGACGAGTGCTCCATCTTCGAGGCCGTGCACGGCTCCGCCCCAGACATCGCCGGGAAGGCGCTTGCCAACCCCACGGCCCTGCTGCTCAGCTCCATGATGATGCTGAGGCACATGGGCTTGGGCGAGTACGCCGAGCGCATTGAGAAGGCAGCCTTCGACACCCTCGCCGAGGGCAAGATGCTCACGGGTGACCTGGGCGGCAAGGCCAAGACCCACGAGTTCGCTGGCGCTATCATCGACAAACTGTAATGGATTCCTAGCACGTACATCGCCGTCTCGTACTTCATTAGATACCATGACCACTACAAACAAACACCAACAACAACGACAAACACAAACACCATTTCTATAGCCTCCACGGGTTTTCCTTTCTTCCTTACGAGCATATAACGGTAGGATAACGATCAAGAGGGAAGGCAAGAGTACTACGCTGTAGACTGTATCACAAATATATTTCATTTATCGTCTTGAGCACTATATATTCCGAACTACTCCCAGCTACTGGATGTCCCTTGCTCCGCACGTGTTCGACGCAGGAACATGGTCTGGCCCGTACTCTCCACTCGGCACGGCACCGCGTCGGAAGGTCGCATGCATTCGCGATGGGCAGATAGATGCATCGACAGGTGCCGAAGCGCATTGCCGAGCCATTGACAACCGCGACGGGCGGCGGAAACCTTATAAGCGCTCGTATGATAATTTGGCTTCAATCGACGGTCTATGGCCGCGTGGACAGCCCTACGGATGGATAGACGATGGCTGGACGTTTGGCGCTACCCGCGGCTGATGGTGTCGTATGCGGGGCTGATGATTGGCATCCCGGTTCTAAGCTTGAGCTCTCTTGCACCACACAAGACACCAACTGCGAACGACTCCTGCTCCTCATTGCGTGATAGTGCAAAGCTCAGAATCTGTACTATTGTCAAGTACATATTTTAACTCCCTAGGTAGATAAGGCACCTTGGGGGTCTCTTCGACCCTTATTATGGTCTTCATCCTCCCGGGTAAAGAATAAAATTCGAGGTACCTCTTGTCGATTTTTTGTCGGATTCAGGATATGGACAGACGTGGCGACGCCCCTAATGAACCTCCAGTCGATGAGGAGGACCAAACGGTCTTATGCTGTGCGCCCACCACTCTCCGAGACCTGACGCGCCCTATTGAAATCGGGGGCAGAGGCAGGTAAGTCGACTGGAGTTCTCGAGCAGTGCTGTGTTACTAAAATGTCCGATCATGTTATCCTGCATTCTCTGCGCTCTCTCCCCTCTCTTATGTGCAAGCAGTACCTCTACGTCGGTAGGGATCGGGCCAGTCAGGGCTGACATGAAGGAAAAACACAGGAGCGATGGTCGTGACGAGGCCTCGTTCTTCTCATGGCCGTTCTTCGGGCCCCTTTTATTCGAGAACGAGACCAGCGACTGCCGCGATCACTGCGCAAATGAGCGAAGTATAGCCACCACCTCACTTTCACTCGGCCACCATGGACGCGGACCATCAATACTAACTAACGGCCCATCCATTCCTTGGTTTACCAAGCCTTCCTCTCTTACCTGCGTCTCGCCATGGTGATGGCCCTCGTCTCCTCCGCCATCATCATGTCCTTCCACCTCAAGCACCGCGCCACCGAGATCGAGTTGCGCATGGCGTGGCCCCTTGGCTTCATCTTCTGGTTCCTGTCCGCCGCGTGTTTGGCGCTGGGTCTGGCCAACTATATAAGTGAGACACCCAGCCTATGGGGCAAACCCTGAAGCGTGCCCGACTTTTTTTTTTTTTCCCAGGGAGGGATCTGGCATAATAAATGAGTGATGGCGTATGCTAATTCTCGCGCAGGAACCGTGAATAAATACAGTCGAAGGGCCGCACTAGTTCAGACGGGTTGGAAGACTCAGTCGGTGAGTCCCGTAGTCTTCTAGGATCAATCATCAATCATCACCAGCCTCACAATCCTTTTCCTCTCCAGATAATCATCCCCCATTATTCCCGGATCTCCTCGCAAAATGGCTGACCGACCATGTCTCTCTCCCTCTTGCCCACGACTAGCTCCTAGCGATCATCGTGTTCGTCATCGTAGGGACCTGTGTCGCGTTGCTTGTGATCAACAAACTGGCGGAGGGTGATATCGACGCATTGTAAAGAAAATGGTATCAAATATGTAGCTCCTACTTCCCACCTACCTACCCAAAACAGTGGTTCGCCGAGTTACCAAGTAATGATGAGAGCCTGCTCGGCTGTGTACGTCCCGTTAAATGCACATAGCACTGTTCCGCCATTCTTCCCTCCTGTGCCTATCATGAAGAGCAACAGTTACGCCAATAATCAAAAGATATCCCAGATGCGCCACCTGTGAGGCTAGAATACAAACCAGACCCGTAGCACTATCATATGCAAATATTTATCTCCCTGCTTATCACCACTACCACCGTTCTCCCATAACATCTAAAGTTCCTCATTCTTAAACTCTAATGGGTCCGTGCCGGTTTTCGCCCCGTCCCAGGAGATCAGGGGTAGATCGCCGATCGGCGGGAGCGATCCCGTCGCTGACGGCAGCAAGCTCAGGAACGACAGTCTCGACGAGAGGGCAGTCTCCCGCTCCGGATCGTATTTGGGATGAATGTTGTTGTTGTCGTCGTTCTGGTCCTCTCCCCGACGGAGCTCCGTTTCGTACTCCTCGGGGGCGCGGGCCATCTCGGTGTGGACCTTGGCCAGCAGCATCGACATGGGCTTGCTGGGATACAGAGTCCAGTAGCCCTTCGCGCGGGAGAGGCGCAGCGCGTGCTCCAGCCAGGCCGGGTATTTCTTACTCACGACCTTGCTGCTGCTGCTGCTGCTGCGGCTCGGGTTCGCTTTTTGTTCAGACGGGTGTTGCGACTCGAGGTTCTGGGAGAGGAACTCGTGTAGTTCTGCCCATTTTTCGCCGAAGTACAGTGCTGCGTTGCTGTTCGGCGCCTGCCAGAGGAAAGGCGTCGCGGCATCCTCCTCCTTGATCGGCCCGGATTCGACAGTTTCCTGCCTCTGCGGGGGTTCGAATGGCGCAGATGCGTTCAAATAGAGATCTGGAACGTCGAGGCTGACGCCCAGAAGACGACGATCCCATCCTCGGGCCAGAGCTTTGCTAGAGTATTTATACTCGAGAATGGCGTATTTCAGATCTGCAATATCGCACGTGGGGTTAGTGGCGAGTGGCTCATGTTTGCTTCAGAGATGCGGTACTCACAGAGGAAGAAGTCTTCTGCCAGTTCGACCTGTGGCGAGAGGACAAGGACATGGGAGCGAGACGGGTCGACAGGCCAAAACGACTCGAGGAAGCGGACTGAACTCTCCTCCTCGGTCAGACCCGCGCGGGGAATTCTATGCCTCAGGGATACGTGATGAGAGTTGGTAGGATCGGCGGCGTTCTGCTGGGGTGGCCACCTAAAGGTTCGAAGGAAACGCTGAGTCGGGGTATCAATTTTATGAGGCAATTCTATGGTGATGTGGGATATCGAAGACGAAACAAAATCCGCGGAGCGTCGCAGGGAGGTAAGTAGCCTAATCAGACTCCCAGCTGTGCCGGGAGCAGCATGTATCACAACTTCAACGTTTACGTCGTTCCAGGCTATGGTGTGGACAGCTAGGTAGTTAGCAACCGGGGTAGCGAAGAGGTTTGGAGTTGGGTCGATGATGTCATTGGTCCCTCATCAGGGGCAAGTGAGCTGAGATAGTCCTGATGGGTAGGTCGGTAGGAAGGTATGCTCATACCTGCCAAAGACATGCTGTCCAACTTTGTCAACCAGAGGAAGTTTTCGACTCGACTGGCCGGCAGCTCGATCACGGGGGTGCCCTCGGCCGCAATGTGCTTTCTCACTGCTTTGGAGAAGAACAGCTCCTCGTGTGTGAAGCTATCAACGATAACTGCCCGAGGGTGCATATACATGTTAAGGTAATCTACAGTTTGGTCAGCCGTGGAACGGTACTTTCAGACAGGGCGGAGGTCGGAAGGGGAGGGGGAAGAGGCACATACGAAGTGCCTTCCAGGCGCCGTCTTCAAGCCTAACGTCGGCAGACATTGATGACAAGTTAGGGCGAGCATCTGTAAACCGAAAATAAAGGACAGTCAGCAGGTGAATTGCTCAGGTATGTAAGGTAGGTAGGTGCCAGGGCGTGAAGCTATTGGCCCGGCCAGGGCTTCGCGCTTACCATGGAATGTGATCCGGCAGGTATCATCAATGCCGTTAACATGCTGCAGATCATCCAGGGTAATATCGCTCCGGCTCATCAAGGCAAAGTGAACAGTGTTTTGCTTTGCCCAACCCATCTGGCACGCAACCTGGAGAAGCGTCGCCGCGCTCTTCAGGTTGGACGCCGCGAAGAGAATGTTTTTATTGTTTTTGCTAGCGCCGGCCTTGCCAAACGCCTGCAACGAGAGAGCAAGTCTCTCGAACTTAACGGGACCCTTGTAGAACCTCGGCAAGGCGGCGGCGGCAGCTGCTGCTGCTACTGCTGCAACAGAGTCGACAGCGTTTTCGACCTCGTCTGTCTTCCCACCAGAAGCAACACTGGGCTCAGGAGAAGGAGACGGAGCGCGTTCCGTCATTTTCGCTTCGGTAGTCTTCTCGGCAGACGCAGGCTTGGGTGCGAGCAGAGGCTCATGGCGAGGCTGGCCAATGGACTTGGACGGGCCATCGTTCGGCGGGGGCCGGGGTGGGTGCACGTATTGTGGACGAAGGCTGTTCCTAGCGGGAACACCGGTCGGCATGTTCTTCACGAAAACGTAGACTAGCAAGCCGGCAAAAACCACAATGAAGAGCCGCTTCAGTGCCTTGCGAGGCTGAATGCGAGCCGATGTCAAGCCGCCGCCCGGGATGTGGAAACGGGCACGTCGCGCATGGTCCGTCCGGTGGTCGTCATCTTTCTTCCCCAGCTCCTCGTCGCTGAGGAAGACGGACGGTGTATTACCCATCTTGGGGGGGGTTGGCGTTGGCGCCCGGTGATCAGCAGCGAGCAGCCCAATGGGCGCGCAAAAGACGTCTGCTAGACGCGGTGCCCATAACGATTCCGCGCACTGTTGGTGTGCCTATCGCATGATTTTAATGATCGGGTTGTCAACGTGGGCGAGATCGCTCGTTCGTGGTGCTAGAGAGAAGATGGATAAGAACCTCGAGCGACAGGAAGTATGGGGTGGCCGTGGGATCGATTGCTGTCTTTAAAATGACGAAAGGGTCCTGAAGTCAAACAGGGGAGGAGCGATGGTGGTCAGTTTCCCCAGAGCTTTCAAGTGCGACAAAGCGTGCCCTGTTCCCCGTTGCAGATCCCTCAGCTGCCGCTGGACGATTTTGGTCAAGACCTTCTCCACCCAGTTGTGGGAAACCAGGGGTAAAATCCAGGGACCGACAGGCTGTCAAGGTTTCTAGACCCCCTTCTTCTCCCTTCCAACAATACAGGAATCTACAAATTGCTGTAACCACAGGAAGAAGGAACGAACGGCAAATGCAATTCATGTACCTAACCTAGTTGCCAGCAGCTCTCAAGCTCGGTGCTTGATTGAATTTACCAACCAATAATCCAACGGTAGTCGGGCGTCTGCACTTGTGCCCTCCTTCGAAACTTCATGCACACGTGTGGTCACTGGGGGCGACTCCCGCGCAATTGGAAGTAGTCAATGTGTGTTCGGACAGGCTCACTTGCTCGCCTAAGCGTTAAACACTGGCAGCCGGATTTCATCTTCAATATATTGCCCCTGCTGAGCCTTCATGACTCTCCGCCACCGTCAAACTGCTCTCTGTATAGCACCAACATGATGCCCGATTCCAACCACGTCCGTGTGGTCAATGCAGACCCAGCGGCTGAGCCGGCTCAAATATAGTGGAGAACAACGGGATGTAACCGCTAGTTTGCCCCGGCGAGCAAACCGTTCGGAACCATAAAAAAAGAGAATTGCTATTGACGCATTAAATCTCCACAATTAGGGGCGCATTGGTTAGGCAGTCTGTACCATAGAAGTACCACCAAA